>PVIU01014703.1:9234-51057 GCA_004026605.1 Ondatra zibethicus
CTCTCTCTCTCTCTCTCTCTCTCTCTCTCTCTCTCTCTCTCTCTCTCTCTCTCTCTCTCTCTCTCTCTCTCTCTCTCTCTCTCTCTCTCTCTCTCTCTCTCTCTCTCTCTCTCTCTCTCTGCCTCATTCCTGTGTATTAGATTTAAGATTTCTGATATTGCTTCAGTGCCATGTCTTCCTGCCTGCTGCCATGCTTTCTACCATGATGGTCATGGACTCTAATCCTCTGGCACGGTGAGCTTAATAATTAAATGCTTTCTTTATAAATTTCCTTATGTATGATATGTTGTCACAACAATAAGAAAGTAACTAAGAACTTCCTCATCAAGGAAACTTCCTTTTGCAACAGACAGAAACTACAAAAAAAATGATAAATAAAACAAAAAAAAAACCCACAACTAATCAAATTGCAGAGTTGTAGAGCCCAATCCCAATAGATACATCTGGAAAACAACTCTTGACCCAGGAAACATTACAGAAGGAGCTGAAAGAATGTAAGAACCAGAGGAGCCTGCTGTGAGACTGTGTCTCCTAGGAATATCAGAAGCTACACTCATAAAGTCTGACCAACATGACTTCGTAAACATGAACTAAACTAGGAGAAAAACAATAGACATGCTAAAATAGTCAGGGGAAACCCACAAGGCTTCAACCCTACACAAAGAATGACAGTCAACCCAAGAATATTCAGAGTGGGAAAATAGTCTTCCCCCAGAGAAGAGTATGCCAATCGGTTACCTAATACAAAATGTCCAACCCTAAAATCATGTATACAAGTTACATTATACAGACCAAGTAGATTATATTTAGGAATATATATGTATATACATTATATATGCATATAACAATTAGCAAAAAAAAAGGCCATGAATTTGAATTAGAAAAAAGAGAGTTATATGGGAGAGTCTGGAGGAAGGAAAAGGAAAAGGGAAATGATGTAATTATATTATAATCTCAAAAATAAATTAAATCAGTTAAAAAGTGAATAAAGAATAATGTAACCATTATGCTTGTAGCACCGCCTAACCTAAGAGCCAATATGCTGCCAGCAATATGAGATCGAGTCAATGCATTCCTCCCTAGTGTCTTCCCTGCAATGCAACCATTATATTGCTCTAGTATTTCTCTGTATTTCTTTATAACTGTATTATGTGCAACTACTTTAAGAGTCAATAGTAGTTGTCTTGGTTGCTTTCTATTGCTGTAATAAAGCCCAGGGTCCAAGTTAACTTCTGAGGAAAGTTTATTTCATCCCACTGCTTATAGACTGTCGTTGAAGAGAATCAGGTCAGGAGCTGAAGCAGAGGCCATGAAGGGTGCTGCTTACTGGCTTGCTCAGTTTCCTTTCTTAAATACATCAGGACCACCTGCCCAGTACAGCACTATCCGCATGAGATAGGCCTGCCCACATCAATCATTAACCAAGCAAATGCCCACAGAGTTGCCTACAAGCAATCTGATAGGAGCATCTTTTCAGTTGAGGTTTCCTCTTCTCAGATAACTCTAGCTTGTATCTGGTTGATTTTAAAAACTAGCCAATATAGCAACGCTTTATGTGTTCTAAATCATATGGAGCATTTCATTGCATTAACCTTTCTATAATTTGCTTTATTCTTTATTTCTGCATGCATCCTTCATAAAAATATATATATATATATACCATATATGCTATTTGTAGACTTGTTCTTTCTCCTTATAGATTTTCATTAAAAACTTTTTCACAAATACCAAACACAATATTAAAAACCTAATTATATACTTTAAGAAATTAGATATTGTGCCCTAGGTATATCTTACTCCATTGCACTCATTTCTTCCCTAAAGATATTATATTTTGTGTCTGAAAGCAATATGCAATGTTAGTTTGTATTTTAAAAATAACTTTACATAGCATTCTTTTAGAACAAAAAGGGAGAAAAGCTGACTTTGGCAGATCTGGGCTTTACATGGGGGCCTCACTTCCAGGTGCTCACTGTGAGTACCCATCATCTGGTCTCAGGGCCCCTCCACAGTCGTCCAAACCTCTACAGCCTCTGGCACCACACGGCAGGCAGCCTGTGGGCGCTGCCCTCACTCAGGCCTTCTCCCTTTTTATGCTTGAAGCCTGTGGGTTGACAGTGTCTCACTGTGAGACTTTGCTCTTTTAAAGTTGTTTGTTTTACCATTGGCAGCACTTTTAGGTGTCACAGGGGAGATTTTCAAGATGGCTAATCTGCCAACTTTCTAGAAATAGCAGTCTTAAAAGCATTCTAAATATTCTATATATAGGAAACACAGTCATTTCCCATGAGAATTTCACAATCTGAATAGCTGACATATTTATAAAACATCTGTTTCATGTTTCTTTAGGAGTATGTCAATTTAATCGGAACAACTCACTGTGCTTCAGTGTTAACGTTTTCTGTGATAGCTTTCATTTTCATGAATATTCTTTATGGTTTTAAAATGGAGAATGACAGCATATGCCTAACAGGTTCAAAAAGAGAAACAACAAGGAAACTTTCCCTTCACTAGAACACAAGAAGGGCAGCTCTTGCGCAGGGAAACAGCCAGGTACCTAAGAAAGAAAAGAGAGAAATAAGAGGAGCAAGGCCTAACGGTAAAGGCAGGCTTCGTAAGAAGGCACCATTCCGAACTAGGTTGACTAGGACAGTCCTGAGGAGGGATCGGCTGTAGTAAAGCAGGATTTTAATGATGCTGGTACAAGCAAGCAGAACCCTTATGTTCTGGGTAGCCTTCTGTCCACATGACATAAGCTAAGGTCGTCTGAGAGGAAAGAACCTCAACAGAGAAATTCCCTCCATAAAACCAGACTGTGGAGTCTGGAGGGAATTTTCTTAACTAATGATTCATGTGGGAGGGCCCAGCCCTTTGTGGGTGGTGCCACCCCTGGGCCTGTGGTTCTGGGTGCTATCAAAAGTGGTTCAAGCAGACCACGAGGAACAAGCCAGTAAGCAGCCCTCCATGGCCTTTGCATCAGCTCCTGCCTCCAGGTTCCTGCCCTGATTGAGTCCCTGTCCTGACTTCCTTCAGTGATGGACAGTGGTGTAGATGTCTAAGCCTAATGAGCCCTTTCTTCTCCACGTAACTTTTGATCGAGGTGTTTTATAACAGCGAAGGGAGCCCTGACGGAAACACTTTAGTTACAGCCTACAGTACGTTAACATGAGCCACTAGTGTGTAGGCATTGCTCAGCAGTCCAGGTAGAAGCTACTGCACCTAGAGTTCAAATTTTGTGGTTGATAGCTTTTGGTTGGTTGTAGATGGTTATTTTATTTTGCTTTGAGTCTATATATTTCAAATTTTCTCTAGAGGCCTGGGCCCCGGAGACTGTCAATGGGGTCTCTTCTGCCCCAGTTTGGTTAGTTAACAGGAGGCGGTGGGGCGGGAGTGAATGGTGGATTGCATGAATTGACTGGGGTATGAATGAGGCTCAGTACGTATTTCCCCAGCTCCTTCCCTGACAGGTCCCCATGGCCACAGCTTCTGTGGCTAACATTTGCACGCAGCTGCCATCTCCTGGCCATGCGAAATCACACTTAGTCTTTCAGTGATCCAGGGCTTCATCAACCCTAGTCAAAATTCCATTAATCCCCAGTTCTTCTCAAATCATTCACCTTGGTAATTCTATCGACTTTTCTAATTGTTCTTTAAACATTTTATTTTTAATCACAGATGTATGTGTGTGTGTGTGTGGTGGGGTATATGTATATGACGGCAGTAGTTGTGAAGGCCAGAAGAGGGTGGCACATATTTGTGCTTTGAGAGTTACTGGTGGCTGTAAGCTGCCCAATGTGGGTGCCAGGAACCACACTCAGGTCCTCCGAAAGAACAGTTAATTCTCTTAATGACTGAACCCGTTCTCCCGCAGCCCCATCGAGTTCTTGCTGTTATTCTGGCTGATACAACTCGAAGGGTATTTCTGGCATGAGCTGAGGCTAAGGGAAGAGGTAGTGGAAAGGGAGGCAGCATGGATGTGTGGGGGTGGGTCAGTCAGACCTTGGTCAGTTGCCCAGAAGAGACTAATACTGCTTGTCATGAATTAGTGGTGGACACTGTGACGATTGCTCCCAGATCTCCAGCTGTCTAACAGGAAGAGCAACATCTGTAGTGCGGAGATCACCGGAGAGAGCCAGGATTTCCAAGCGTAGGCAAGCACACAGTGAGCAGTCCCGTTAGCCTGACTCCAAGGATGTTTACTACGAAAAGCCTTCGGGAAAACCAAGAGGAAGGGAACTAGTCAGATGGACTGATGTGTCTTGGAAGGAAGGCTTGGGAGATTTTAAGTTTGTGAGATACGAATGACATCATTGCCTAAGAAGAAGGGCCAGGAACAGAACTTGAGCAACCCCATGATTTTGTTACTGGATATAGGAGAGGTGTGTAAATAAAAGCAAAACTAAGGGTCCAAGAAAGCATGTGGAGTCCAGCTGTTGACATCGTGCCTTGTCTCATGTAAATATCCCACAGCTGGCGAATGTTTTTCCAACATCCAGACTTGTTTCACCGAGTGATGACGATATGTGGGTTCTCTCTGGTTTTTAGAAGCCACAGACATGGTACAAATAGCACTGGATTTAGAGAACCTTGGTTTGTATCCTGACATTACCTTCAGTCTGTTACCTGGCATTGGGAAGTTGCACAACCTCTCTTGCTGGTAAAATGGGGACAGGACTTTTACTTCTACCTTAAGGTGTTATGAAAATCAGACTAATGCAAAGTACACAGCAGAGTGTGCAACACATAGTAAAGGTTGGAAATTTTCACTTTTCATGAGAAGATTAGGGAATAGCACTGAGAGCAACAAAAACCAAAACATAACAGTGGATTTGATCTAATAAAGAAAGAGGATGTGCCTAAATTTGCAAAAATGAGCAAGTGAGGCAAAATCAGACTTCTGGTTTCTTCAGTGTTCTGCTGTTGTGAAGAGACACCATGGCCACAGAAACTATTATGAGGGAAAGCATTTAATTGGGGTTGGCTTCCAGCTTCAGAGTCTAGTCCCTTACTGTCATGGTGGAGAGCATGGTAACACACAGGATGACACAGCGTTGGAGAAGCAGGCCAGAGTTCCGCCCAGAGCAGGAAGAGAGTGACACTGAGCCTGGTTTGTGCTTTTAGAACCTCAAAGCCTAACCTCAGTGACTCATTTCCTCCAGCAAGGTCACATCTCCTCCAGTGAGGCCACACTACCTAATCTTTCTCAAGGAGTGTCATTCCCAGATGACTAAGCATTCAAATATATGAGCCTATGGGGCCAATTTTATTCGAACCAAAAGAGTCAGGATGAGGACCACCAACAGGCCCCAGTCCCTGGAACCTTGCCAGCTTTGTACCTATCCTGTTACTTTTTCAAAAATATTGAAGTCCCCAAGAAGGAAAAGAGAGGAGCAAGAAAGGAAGAGGCCATGCCTTCGATAAATGGCAAGAATAGATTACAAATGATAGAACAGTCCATGTTTTGTGTTCTTCCTCAGTTTCCTTTCCCAAATGCAAGGCAGGCATCCGCTCCTTACACAAGCTCTGTTACCTTCATGTTGCTGTGATCAAACACCTGACAGTGTGACCTGAGAAGGAGAGGTTGACTTTGGCTTGGTGGTTCTGGAAGGATCAGTCCGTACTGGTGAGGAAGTCATGGTACGGAGATGGCTTGGTTTATGGTGACAGATTTTGCCTGCTACTTCTTACACCTCAGTGAATCAGGGAGGAGACTCCCCAGGCCAGAACAAGAGCAGATACCATCTCTAAAGCTCTCCAGTGATCCACCTCTGTGAGCTATGCCGCAGTCCCAAAGGCTTTCCACATCCCACAGTACAACCAGCTGAGGACAAAGTGTTTAAGAGGGAACATCTCAAGACTCGAACCATAGCACAGTGACTTATGATTAATAATATTTATATTCATTTCCTTGCTGCAGTAAATATAGAGTTATATGTGTTAGGAACACTGGCAAAAGCTACACAAACATCTTGTCCTCATGGAAAGGTCACAGCAGTAAGAAAAGATAAAATTGACCCTATCTGTTAAACACATCTTTAAATAGGTTTGTGAAATAAACTCCCAGACCACTAGGTGAGCTAAAAACCCTTGCCAGTGTGTGGACAGATGCTTTATAAATCCTGACCCTTCTCTGTCTCTGTGGTTTGAGAACACTTATTTTATCTCCCTGTGCCACTGTTTCATTTGCTGTGGATAAAAAGGGCTCATCATCAAATTAGTGACTGGTCATGAGGATCAGCTGTGATGGTTCATATGCAGAGCTTTGCAGCCATGCACAGCACACTGTGGGGATTCAATCCATATGGATGAGGGGTGTCATTGGCTCTATCTAATAAAACCAGCACTTGGGGTTATTAGGGTGGAGGGATCTGGGAACAGACAGAGGCTTGCCTGCTGGGCAATTAGAATGCTCTCTCAACTTTGTAGCACTTTCCCTGAAAGTAGGTATAGGAATAACAATTCACTCTTAACGTGAAGGAGAGACCAATACATGTAAAGCATTTAAAATAGCATTCAGGCTTCAGAAAACATGAAAAGGCCTTAAGATATGCTGTTTTCGAGACAGCTGACCTGAGCTCTTGGGACCTCATGGACTCTGGACTGACAGCTTGGAAGCCTGCATGAGACCTAGCGAGGCCCCTGCATGTGGGTGACAGTTGTGTGTCTTGGTCTGTTTGTAGGGCCCTTGACAATGGGACCAGGATTTATCCTTGCTGCATGAGCTTGCATTTTGGAGCCCATTTCTGAAGCATGATTAATAAAAACTCAAGGATAGAAATTGGGGTTCAACCTGAAGCAAAGCAGCCAGTCACTGGCTCTTATCTTGTCCTCAGTCCAAAAATGGCGATCCTGCCTCCAGGAATCTCAGAATGAGACCGGTTTGGAAGCCATGGGCCATGATGAAGAAGGGCTGTGCTACAGCTGTAACTTGTCTGAACCTCAAGAGTCAGCAAGCGACAGTGGAAGGCTCCAGAGACTGTTTCTTTGACATGGACTTGGGAGGAAGGAAGGAGCCATTGATAAGCATGATTGTTTGAATTCACTCAAGGGAAAAATAAAAAAAGATAAGTGGAAATGAGTCACTCTTGAGAAGGGAGATTTGGTATTTCCCCATTAACAAGTACTAAACTGTTCCGACACCATAGCTTGATATTTTGCTGGCAGATTTTGTGTGCGTGTGTGTGCCGTGTCAGTGATTACCATATAATTTATCTCTCATTAGGAGATGGAAGATCTCCTAGACACAGCATTGGGCGTCGCAGCAGCTGAGATCATTGCAATCACACTGGTGCCTGGGAGGTGGTGCCATTGCAACAGGATTGGACCTGGACTACATCTTATTCTATTTTCCAGATAGCCCAGACTATTTCAGTCTGCAGCTGTGACTGAGAACTATCTTAGAAGAGACAGTTTCAGAATCCAAATAAGTGGTCATCAAAACCCTTTTCCTCACAGCTGCTAGCTACGCAGAGTGAACTCGCACGCTGAATGTTTTTCTAACATTTTACTAAAAGCTGACTTCAGTTTCTTTTGCTTCCGTTTATCAAAGGGAAGGAAAAAGAAGAAAAAAACTTTTGTTTTGTACATCCGACCAACATTTGGTGAGCATCTGCCACAGGACAACGCTGTCTTTAGTGTGAGGGCTGTGATGAGCTTCGGACTATGGAGCATGCCTCGCAGTGGCCTAACTACTGGATTCACGTTTTACATATTCCAAGTTCAAAGAGAAACTTGTAATTTGTTAAATTAATTCGTGGATCTGTTTTGCTTGTGAGAGATGAGCTCACTGTGTTACCCAGGCTTACATTTATAATTCTCTGGCCTCAGGAATCTAAATATGGGTCACAGGCATGTACCATGTACCACTGAGCCTAGAAGCTTGTGGATTCTCGAGGGAAAATTGGTTTTTCTTTTTTATTGTAGTAAAATACATATAGGAACTATGATCTTAGCATTTCTAAGTGCACTGAGGTGTTAATAGGAAAATTTAACCCAAAGAGGTTAATCACACCCAAAAAAATACAAAAAAAATAAATAAATAATTTCTGGTGCAGGAGAATTGTCTGTATTCTGTCAATCATGATTTAAATAAATGCTGATTGGTCATTAGCCAGGATGTATATATAGGTGGGACAACCAGACAGGAAGTAGAGGCGGAGCAAGGAGAATGGGAGAATTCTGGGAAGCAGGAAGCCCCCTTAGCACTCCTGCACAGACCATCGAAGAGGCAAGATATGGCCCTGCCCCACTGAGAAAAGGTGCCGAGCCATGTGGCTAACATAGATAAGAATAATGGGTTAATATAAGTTACAAGAGCTAATAAGAAGCCTGAGCTAATGGGCCAATCAGTTTATAATCTTCTGGAGACCTCTGTGTGATTTTCTCTGGGACTAAATGGCTGGGGGACTGGGCGGGACAGAAACCCCAACAGGCAGCCTGGCCCTCATATTACAGAATGGCGCCCACGTGGATAACTGCATCCACAGAAAGCCTGAGAAAGCTTGGGAAAGAATAGAGTAAAGCATGTTTTCTTGGTAGCAGCAATTTCTCAGGTCTGCTCTGCTTGCTAGAGGCAAGCAAACACTCTCATCTAAGAGAGGCTTCCTGACTCAGCTTTAGCTGTAAAACCTTGCAGCTCTTTTAAGAGGTCCTACCACGAACCACTTAAATGGTGTTGATGAAAAGCTGACTGCATGCTTTTCAGTTTTCAGCCATAGCAGAAAAAAAGCTTCACCGTTTTAAATGCCGTCCTGCCAGGGCAAACTCTGACTCTTTCAGGCAGGCAGTCTGACTACGGAGCATTTGAATGTGGTTTGTGAGAAGAATGTTGCAGCTTGCTTGCTGGCAGGGACCTTGAAATACCATAGAGTTGTGGCAATAAACATGGCTCCAGCTGGTACCTCAGCCTTGAGGCTGAAATCTCAGAAAGCTAAGAAATGGGCTGGATCCAGTCGTCAAAGACATGGCTTTTATCCTACCCATATTGCTTGGAAAATTAAAGACTTGTGTAATAAGAAAAAGAGAGATAGACAGTAAAGAGAGATTAAAAAAAACCTCTAAATGGTTTACACTGTGTTAAAAATATATGAAGGCTAAAGGTTGAAGTTCTTAAAGTAAAAAAGAAAGAAAGAGAGTAGTTGGATGTGGTGATACACACCTTTAATCCCAACACTTGGGAGGCAGAGGTAGATTGATCTCTGTGACTTCAAGGTGTGGTATCACACACCTTTAGTCCCAAAGCTTGGGAGGCAGAGGCAGGCAGATCTCTGTAGGTTCAAGGATAGCCTGGTCTACAGAGGGAGTTCCAGGACAAAGATACACAGAGAACCTGTCTCAAAAAGCCAAAAGTTAAAAGTAAAAATAAAAGAAATAGAGGTTAAGATAAAGCCACATAAAGATGGAAAATACACAGAGAATCTTGATACTGTATGCTATTATGCTCTCTTTGAATTGTTTGAATGCTGAGGAAGGAGAAACAGCTGCTAAAAGATATTTGCTTATAAATGCTACTGAATTAATCCAAGATAGGTATTTTGAAAATACCTTGACTTCAAAATTGAAGTCAAAAGATATGTTACTTTAGAGAAGAGATTTTGCTTTTGTTTCCACAGGAAATGAGAGGCTATGGATTCATTCTGGTTAAGAAAACTCAGATTTGATCAAGGAAGACCACCTGAGAAATCTCCAGTAGGAACAGATGGCTTGGATGTCTGAGTTCTACATCCAGAACAGATTCAAGACTGCTGCCTGAGATGATCAAGCTTCACAGGATATTCCAGTCAGGACTTGATCATAACTCTTAAATTTTCTTTGGGTCTCCATAAGATTATCAGTCCCCCCAACCAGCTGGAAGTAGCCTGTAATACTATGCCCACATTCCCCAAAAATGGACTATGGATATTTTTCTTTGTTTAAAAAAATAAAAGAGGGGGAAGTGGTGTGGAAGAATTGTCTGTATTCTGTCAATCATGATTTAAATAAATGCTGATTGGTCATTAGCCAGGATGGGACAACCAGACTGGACGTAAAGGCAGAGCAAGGAGAATAGGAGAATTCTGGGAAGCAGCAAGCTCTCTTGGCACTCCTGCGCAGACCACTGAAGAGGCAGGATGTGGCCCTGCCCCACTGAGAAAAGGTACCGAGCCATGTGACTAACATAGATAAGAATAATGGGTTAATATAAGTTACAAGAGCTAATAAGAAGCCTGAGCTAATGGGCCAATCAGTTTATAATCTTCTGGAGACCTCTGTGTGATTTTCTCTGGGACTAAATGGCTGGGGGACCAGGCAGGACAGAAACCCCAACAAGCAGCCTGGCCCTCATACTACAAATCTCAGAACAGCAAACCAAGGGGGGGGGTGAACCTACATTATAATAATAAAATAACAGGAATCAGCAAACACTGCTCATTGATAACTCTCAACATCAAGGTCTCAATTTCCCAATAAAAAGACACAGACAAATTGATGAGATTAGAAAACAGGATCCATCCTTCTGCTGCCTCCAGAAACACACCTTACCATCAAGGATAAACATCACATCAGGGTAAAAGGATGGAAAAGGCTATTCCAAGCAAAAGGATCCAGGAAACGAGCTAGGGTATCCATTTTAGTATCTGACAAAATAGACCTCAAACCAAAACTAATCAAAAGAGTTGGGAAGGTTATTACACAGTCATCAAGGGAACAACCCACCAAGAAGAATATTGAAATTCTAAACATTTATACATCAAACATAAAGGCACCCAATCCATAAAATAAGCACTACTCTAGTGAAAATCCTATATTGACACTAACACAGTGATAATGGATGACTTCAATAGCTGACTTTTTCTAATAGACAGATAATCCAGACAAAAACTGAACAAAGAAATGCTGAAATTAAATAATCTCATACCCAAATGAACCTAGCAGATATCTACAGAACATTTCACCCAAATACAAAAGAATATAAATTTTCTCAGTAATCCTTGTAACTTTCTCCAAAATTGACCACATACTTGGACTCAAAGCAAGTCTCAACAAATATAAGAAAACTGAAACAGCACCCTGTGACCTATCCTGTCTCATCAACATGGATTAAAGTTAGACATCATCAACAGAAACAACAGAAAACTTACAAACTCACTGAAACTGAACAACTCATTATTGAAAGAAAAATGGGACAAGACACAATCAAGAAGGAAATAAAAAACATTTTAGAAATGAACAAAGATGAAAACACAACATATCTAAACCTATAAGACACAATGAAAGCAGTTCAAAGAGGCAAGTTCCTAGTACTATGTGCATACATAAAAAAATTAGACATCTCATATTAGCAACGTAATAGCACACCTGAAAGCTCTCGAACAAAAATAAGAAATAACACCCAAAAAAGAGTAGATTGCAAGAAATAATAAAACTTGGGCCTAAAATCAATGAAATAGAAATACCACCACCACCAATAATAATAGCAGCAAAAACAATGCAAAGTGTTAATTAAATGAACAGTTGGTTCATTGAGGAAAATCAATGAGTTGAGTAAACCCTTAGCCCGACTAACTAAAAGATAAAGAGGGAAGATCTAAATTAATAAAATTAGAGATGAGAAGGTATATCACAATGAACATTAACCAAATGTAAAGGATCATAGGCATATTTTGAAAATCAGAGTTCTACCAAAGTGGAAAAGAAAAGATGAATACACACACGTGAGTGCACACACACATGCGTGTGCGTGTGTGTGAGAGAGTGTTAAAGAAAGAAAGAGAGAGTGATAGAGAGAGACATAGCAATGTTAATTCAAGATCAGATAAGCAATTTAAACAGACTCATAGCCCCTAGTGAAATTTGTGCAGTATGTAAAAGACTCCTAACCAAAGTACCCAGGGCCAGATAGATTGAGCACAGAATTCTACCAGACTGCCAAAGAAAAATTAATGCCAATAATCCTCAAAATAGAAACTATTTAATTAGTTTAATTAGGATTAACTAATTAATTCTCAAAATAGAAACTGGAAAAATAGATTTCCTAATTCTATGAGGGAGCTATTCTCCTGATGCCTAAACCACACAAAGATACAACAAAAAGAAAACTATAAAGAAATAACCCTTATGAATATAGATGTAAAAATTATCAATAAAATACTTGCAAAATGAATACAAGAATACATCCAAAAGATCATCTACCATGATCAAGTATGTTTTATCTCAGAGAAACAAGGATGCTTCAACATACATGAGTCAATAAATGTAAACCACCATATAGAGTGAGAGACAAAAACCACATGATCATCTCACTAGATGCAGAAAACGCCTTTGGCAAAAATCCAGCACCCCTCATGACAAAATTCTTGCAGAGACTAGGATTATATGTGACATACCTTAACACAACAAAGACAATTTATGGCAATTTCACAGTCAACAATCAACCTAACAGAGAGAAACTCAAAGCATTTTCACTAAAATCAGGAACAAGACAAGATTGTCCACTCTCACTATGTCTATAAAATACAATACTTTGTAAATAGAGACTGGTCTTTCATTTCCCGGCTGCTAAGACATGAATAATCACACAGAAACTATATTAATCACAACACTATTTGGCCAATGTCTTAGGCATATTTCTAGCTAGCTCTTCCATCTTGAATTAACCCATTTCTATTAATCTGTGTATTTCCATGAGTCTGTGGCTTACTGCACAAAGTTTTGGAATCTGTCCCCTTCAGCAGCTACATGGCATCTCCATGACTCCACCTACTCTTTATTTCCTGCCTGGCTTTACTCTGTTAAGCCATTGGCCAAAACAGTTGTATTCATCAACCAGTCAAAGCAACACATATACAGAAGGACAGCCCACATCATCTCCTCTTTTCTGTCTAATTAAAAAGGAAGGTTTTTAACTGTAACATAGCATAACAAAACAAGTATCAAGCAAGAATTATGCTTACAAAATTAATCTATTTGTATCTGGAAAGTTTTATATCTAATTTATCCTTTATCATAACTAAGGAAAACTATAACTACTTGTCTTCAACTCCATCAAAGACCTTGGAAGGATATAATATTACGTAAGTAAACAGGAAGTACATTGTAAGTAACTTCCAAAACTCTAGAATTGATAGAGACATTTTTCTGCCTGGAGAGTCATCCAAAGAATTTTTATAACATTGGGGCATCCATTTTCAGCTTACAGGCCCATAGTGTCTGGCAGACTTTTCCATGAAGCAGGAAATTTGAAAGACTATTTCACCTATCTTGGCAGTTTGTCAGTCACTTTCTTCTGTGTCCTGCAGAATGTCTGGCAGACTCTTTCATGAAGTATGAATGCTGAAGGACCATCCTGTCTTTTAGAATGTTCAGCAGTCACATTTCTGTGGGTCCTGCATGTCTAGTTCATACAGCATACCATCAAGCAGTCCAGGCAAGAGCAGTTTCTTGACCAAATAGGTAGCAAACTCCACAAGGAACTTCTTTGATGCCCGTCTTCCTCTTGAAGCAGATCAGTGCTGCTATAAGCAGACATATCTCACTGTCCAGAAAAGTCTAAGTTTTTAAAACATTTTAAGTGCCATGTTCTATAGGTCTTTGAAAGATTTGAAGAATACCTAACCATCTGAAATATATCTCTGTACCTCTAGAAAACCTAATTATCTATGATCGTAAGTTTGACTATTATAAATGACTACCTATTAATCTGTAATTTTTAATTATACATTACATTTTTAAATGAGTTGTCTAAACATAATAACTTAAACAAGAACAGAAATACATATAACAAAATTGACCTTAAATTTTTATCAATAAACAAAGATCCATACCAATGCAAAATATTCATCTCTATATCATATCCCCCTTTAAATGAAAAACAAACATTTATGAACAGTCATTTTGGGAATTTGGGCATAGCTTTAGAGACTACTTCCTGCTGATTGTTGGGCAAAGTATTCTTAGGGTTCATGGAGACCTATTGGGATGTCTTGTTTCATCAAACATTAGTCTGGAAGGAAGGAATCCACAGACTCTCATTTCCTGTAGAAACAAAAGCAGAACTTCTCTTCTAAAGTAACACATCCTTAGACTCAAATTTTAAAGTCAAGATACCATTAAAATATATATGTTGGTTTAGCTTAGTAGCCCCCAGAATCAAATATCTCTTTGTAGTCAAAAAATTCAAAGAAAACACAATAACATACATAATCCAGACTCTGTGTATTTTCCATTTTTATGTGGTTTATTTTTCTTTACTCCTTTAATCTATGACTGTATGTACTCTTTTCTATTACTTTTACTGTCTCTTTACAGACTTTATTTTATTTAAACCATTTACTTCTTTTTCTAGTTGTTTATATTCTTTTTCTTTTCTCTCCCAAGCCTATGTACATTTATTCAACACTATGACCCATTCAGAGGTCTTTTTCAGTTTACTCTGTCTTTGTTGCATATCTGTAATCATTTTATGACCAGGAGTGCTTGCTAAGTACTGTGTCTAGGACTAAGGCTGCTTTGCCTTTGGGCCCTGTCCCATCCAACATGGTGGGGGTATGTTCATCATCAGTTCTGTGAGCCATGCTCACCATCCCAGCTCCAGGGATGCAGCAGGTCTATGTTGCCATTAAGCAACTAGTAGCACTCTGCTCACAAACCTCATTTAAGTGCTCCATAACAAGACCTCCCAAAAGAGCCAGAGTAGTTCATGCCAATATGAACCAGGAAGCCAATTTTTAAACAAGCCATGCCTCTGCTTGAGGTCAGCAAACAGAGCCTTTCTAAAATTAATGTGGCTGCCAAGAAGTTGTGCTTAACTCTGTTCTTTTATGTCTAGAATTCCTTCCCAAGCTCTCTCAGGCTTTATGTGCATGTAATTGCCCTATGATGTGACACCATTTGTAAGCAGAGACTGTTCTTTCATTTCCCAGCTGCCCAGACCCAAATAATCGCACAGAAACTGTACTATATACAACACTGTCTGGCCAATGACTTAGGTGTATTTCTATCTAACTCCTACATCTTGAATTAACCCATTTCTATTCATCTGTGTATCACCATGAGACTGTGGCTTATTGGTAAGGTTCTGGCATCTGTCTCCTTCAGCAGCTACATTGTTTTCTTGACTCTGCTTACTCTCTCTTGATTTCCTGCCTGGCTTTACTCTGCTAAGACATTGTCTAAAACAGCTTTATTCATCAACTAATAAAAGCAACACATATACAGAAGGAGATCCCACATCAGTACTTTATATCTTAGCTAGCGCAATAAGACAACTGAAGGAGATTAAAGGGATACAAATAGTAAAGGGAGAAGCCAAAGTATCTCTTCAGATGGTGTAACTCTATATATAAACAACCCTAAAAACTACCAGGAAATGCCTACAGCTGATAAGCACTTTTAGTAATGTAACAGGATGCAAAATTAAGACACAAAAAATTGTAGCCTTCTTGTTTACTAATGACAAATGGACTGAGAATGAAATCAAGGAAATGATACCTTTCAACAAATGGTGCTAGTCAAATTGGATGGCTGAATGTAGAAAAATACTAATAAACCCAGATTTTCACCATCATTTGGGTAAAGGAGAAGACTACAGACTGGGAAAAGATCTTTACCAATTACACAGTTGATAGAGGGTTACTATGTAAACTATATAAAGAAATAAAATCAAGAAAACAAATGACCCAACTAAAAATGGGGTACCAAACTAAACAGAGAGTTCTCCAAAGATGCTATACAAATATCTGAGAAACACTAACAAATATTCAATATCCTTTGTCATCAGGGAAGTTCAAATCCAAACCACTTTGGGATTTCATCTTATAGCAGCCAATGTTGATATAACAAAGGACAGCACATGCTGGTAAGGATATAGGGTAAGGGGAACATTTATTCACTGCTGGTGGGGATGCAAATTTATGCAGCCACTATGGAAGTCTGTTTGATGGTTTCTTAGGAAGCTGAGAATCAACCTACCTGAAGATCTATAACTTCTATACTATAACTATACTACTTTGGGGCATATAGCTAAAGGATGCTTCATCCCACTATAGAGATACTTGCTCACCCATGCTTACTGCCATTCTATTCACAATAATAGCCATAAGTTGGAAACATCCTAGATGCTCACCAACTGATGAGTGGATAATGAAAATGTGGTACATTTACACAACTGGGTAGTATTCAGCTATTTTTTAAAAAGACTAAAATTATGAAGTTCAAAAGTAAATGAATGGAGCTAGATAAACTCATCCCGAGTGAGGTAACCTAAACTCCAAAAGCTAAATATTGTATATTTTCTCTTATATGTCAATATTAACTTTTAAGCCTTCAATAGGCATGCCACAACCCATATAATGGCAAAGGTTAGGTATCAACTAAGAGACTGGGTATGAAGGGAGGATCTCCCAAGGAAGGAAAAATAGGATGTGTAGTTATAGTGAGACAGTGAAGAAAAGGGAGTGGGGAGATAAATGAGGATCAAGGTAAATGGGGGAATAAGGGGAAGGACAATTAATGCTGAGCACCATCTGAGGTGTCATATGGAAACCTACTACTGTAGAAGCTTCCTTAAATGTTTGTATATATGAAAAAAATCTAAATAGGCATGACAGGAGAGACAGTGCATCAACTAGATATCTTTTGCCAACAAGTTAAAACACTTGCTGCCAAGAATAGGTTACATCTAGTTGAGTCATTGACCAGTAGGACCCCATGGAAACCATCAAACATCTCAGGCTATTGCCCAGATTGCTTTCCACAAACTGAAGGTCAGGCTCTATAACTGAAGACAATACTGACATATTTCATTGAATGTGGAGAAGGTGAGCTGGTGCCTATGTAGAACCTTCAATCCTACTGACTGCAAGAAAGTACTCTTCATGCAACCAGAGGAAAAAGGAAACCATCAATCCAGATATAAAACCTGGAATCTACAAAAGTGATCTGCATATTGAGATATGCTGATGCAATAGTAGCACAACTGTTGTGGGAGTTACCAACCACTTTCTGAGTGGATTTAAGGATCACTCTAATAGATGGAACCCATGCCTGATACGACTTGGGTGGCTATGAACCTTAGACTGGATATGCCATAGGCCTAGGGAGAAACAAATACTACTGACTCATAATGACATTCTGCAAGATGCATAGATCAGTGACTAGCTCAGACTTCATTGGAGATGTGTCCTCTTGCAGTAGGTGGCAACTAACACAGACCCACAACTGGACAATGTGCAGAGAGTGAGAGATTTTGGAACACTCAGTCTTAAATAGGATGTCTTCATCAAAATCCCCCCCCCATTAGGGTTCAGGGAACTATGCAGAAGTAGAGGCTGGAAGACTGTAAGATCCAGAGGAGATGGATGACTCAAAGAAAACAGTGTCTTCCAGACACAGCAGGACTGATGCACATATGTGTTCACGGAGACTTTGGCAGCATGCACCAGGGCTTAGCTGGTTAAGGCCAGATGTGGTCCCAGCACTGAGAGTGGTAAGATGACCAGGTACTATGACTCCTAGCCAAGAAGCTGTCTGCAATTGACACCTGCTTGCAAAGGAAATGTTCCTTTTCTCCATTGGAAACTCATTGGGTAGGGCAGCCTCATGTCCCCATGTCCAGCATTAGGTGGCCAGCACAAAATGAACTCAATGTATTCTGGAGACTTTTTGTCTCATATTTCTTATTTGTTTGTTTAATCTTAATGGCCTTTCGCTGCCTGTCTAATATGGCTTTAAATGTTTTGTTTTTATGGTGTGTGTGTATGTGTGCGTATGTATGTCTTTCTTCTGATGTTTTTGCCTGTTTGTTTGCCTTTTAGACAAAGAAAGAAAGAGCATATAGTTGGGTGGAGTTGGGAAGTGGGAAGGATCTGGAAAGAGTTTGGTGAAGGAAAACCATGATCAGAATATATTGTATGAAAAAAAGAATCATCTGTGTAAGTTTTTAAAAAATAACTAAAAATAGTATCAAGCATAGTTATTTTTCTTATTTGTATTATACATTACTGACCTTTGACTTTGTAGCAGTTTTGTAAATTGAACACTTTAACTATTTCAGCCAGCAAGTATACTAGTTTTGAAAATAGGAATCTGGCTCAACATGATGAACATATTAAGAAACAATTTGAGGGAATCCCTGGGCGAGCAAGGAGCCCCAACCAAGGTCGGCAGATTCATCCGGACCCCGAAATTTCATCCGATGGATAGAGATAGAGACAGAGACCCACATTCACATCAGAGCAATGGACTGAGCTCCCAAGGTCCAGTTGAAGAGCAGAAGGTGGGAGAAGATGAGTAAGGAAGTTAGGACCGTGAGGGGCTGGTCCACCTACTGAGACAGTGTGCCTGAACTAATGGGAGCGCACCAAATCCAGCTGGACTGGGACTGAATGAGCATATGATCAAACCAGACTCTCTGAATGTGGCGGCGAATGGGGGCGGACGGAGAAGCCATCAACAATGACACCAGGATCTATCTCTTCTGCATGTATTATCTTTTTGGGAACTGAGTCTTTTTGGATGCACACCTTCCTAGGCCGGGATGGAGGGGGTGGGCCTTGGACTTCCAACAGGGCAGGGCACCATGCCCTCTTTAAAGGAAGAAGGGGGAGGGAGGATGGGTGGGGGGTAGCGGGAGGGGACTTGGAGAAGGGGAAGAAATGTAAAAATTTTATTTATTTAATTATGTTTTTGAATGGAAAAAATAAAAGAATATGAAAAAAAGGGAAAAAAGAAACAATTTGAGCAAGACACTAGATGTATACACAGAGAACTGCACTGAGCTGGGGGTAGGTAGGTCTACCAAGGGTGACATAATATTAGAGCTAATACTCTGTCTTTAATCTAGAAGCTTATCAGTCATATAATAAAATAACTCAGATTCCAGTCATATCCAGTCTTTATTGGCATAGACCAAGCAGAAGCTGTAGAAATGTCCAGAACAGTCGTAGACCGTCTCATTTCATTATATCCTGTGAGTCCTCTTTTCTTTCTGTGCCCCCTCAGCAGTTCTGAGAATCAGGCTGTCACTGGGAGAAACCACCAGTTATCAGACTTCTGCTTACTTTGGGAGGTAGACACAAGCCAGACCGGTTGTTGGTGATCTGGGTTTTACTGTAAAATGGAAAATGCCAATCGTGTTGGGGACTTAGAAATCACTGAGTGGGGCTGTGACAAATGTCTAATACAACATGTACTTTGTTACAGTCAGAACTAAACAAACAAAGACCCCTAACTCATACAAATGTCCCTTTTGTATTTCTTTCACCTTATTGTCTTTTCATGGAGTCAAGAGCAGGTGTTTTGAAAGTAAGGCCAAGGATTCTCAACTTTTAGTAAATTCAAAAAGAAAAGGGTACCATGAAGTCAAAGAGAAGTTTAAATGAGACAAGTTTCCTTTGTGTTTAGTGAGATAATTAGTGAGCCCTGGCCCTTGATCAATTTCCACTAAGTAAGATGAGGTGGGTTTTGCAGAATGCAGAGCTAGCCTTAAGAAGTCGATGTTTGTCCCAGTCCTACTGAAGTTTGCAGGATGCCCTGAGCTATCTGGCACACTCAGAAACTCTACGCATTTGAATATCGACCACTAGTGCTCTTCTTGTCCTTGGGATGAACAGTTTCTGCCTCCTGTTATTTCCCTTCTGCTTGTTATCAGACAGAGAGGTGAAATCTCTCACAGCAGGGGAAGCTCTTCCCTTGTCAGTAGAAATTGACACAGACATGATGCTTTCTAGTTCGTTTGTTACTTTGTGCACTTGACTTTCTGGTTTTACATTTTGGTAACAACATTATAAAAGGACGCAGGATGACAGTTAAGGTCATGCATGCACTGTGTGCTTGCTATGTGTGCCAGCCCAAGACACACACCTAAAACGGAGAACCGGCCGAGTTCAGGCTGTGTGTCCCTGTTTTCACTGTGATGACCAAGTATCCGATAAAAGAATTCAAGGGAAGAAGGATTTGGGGGCTCAGTTTCAGAGTGTTCAGCCGCTGGGAACTTGGGTCCATGCCTGTGGGCAGCTTGCTACCGAGGCAAGACCACTTGGGAGAGACTTTTTATGATCGACAAGAAGTCAGAGAGGGAATATTGGCCTTTTGTGCATGTCTGCTTTTAACTTTTATTTTCCCCAGGTTCCCAGCTCACAGGACAGGGCTGCTCACATTCTCCCTCAGTTTATCCTCTTTGGAAACTCCCTTAGAGACATACCAAGGTGCTTCTCCTCAGTTTCCTAGGTGATCCTTGTTTGGTACCCCAAGAAAGTCCTTTTCCCAAGGTCAGGCATCTAGACAAAAGCCCTATTCCCTCGGGGGCCTTGAAGAAAGTTACTGCAAAAAAAAAAAGGGGGGGGTCATTCTTATCTCTGGCAAGAGAACCATCTGGCCCTTTGTTAACAAATGCCTATTAGCTTGTCAATGTGAGCCTCTAGGCTCCCTCAGTCTCTGCCCACAAGCCTCAGCCCAGCTCACAAGCCCCCTTTCTCCTGTTCCCATTTAACCCTGAAAATCTTTCCCCTGTCTCTTCTCCTTGCTCCCCCACCCCACTCCGGCAGGGAGACAGATTTGGCAATTTGGAATCAACTTTTTTCTTTTTCACATTTGGTTTCTTTACTGCGCCCATTTTCTTTTTTTTCTTTTTTCTTTTTTTTTAATAACAGTAGCATTTTTTTAAAGATTTATTTATTTATTATGTATTCAACATTCTGCCTCAATGTATGCCTGCAGGCCAGAAGAGGGTGCCTGATCTCATTACAGATGGTTGTGAGCCACCATGTGGTTGCCGGGAATTGAACTCAGGACCTCTGGAAGAGCAGCCAGTGCTCTTAACCTCTGAGCCATCTCTCCAGCCCCTACTGCACCAATTTTCATCCAATCCTCAATCCAGTCAAGTTGGAAATGAAGATTAACTCCACACGTTAGAACAATCTACTTGGACTGCCTTGCTTTGGAGCATGTGTAAGATTTTTTTTTTTTTTTTTTTGCTATAAATTTCGGAACCTCTAATCTGGGTGGGTATGAAGTTTCCCATCAAAAATGAAACCACAAAAATGGGTTCGCTGGTGGTGTACGCCTTTAACCCCAGCACTCAGGAGGCAGAGGCAGGTATATCTTTGTGAGTTCGAGGACAGCCTCGTCTACAGAGTGAACTGATGGCTACACAGGGATAATAGAAAGAGACTTGTCAAAAACAAAAACTAAGAAGTTACACATGGTTGGCCAGTAAGAAAAAAACTAATTAAAAGTACCCTGAGATTCCATCTCACCTTAGTCAGAATGACTGTCTTAAAATACGTGACGGAAATGCCAGCAAGGGTGTGGGAGGAAAGCACCACCCTCCCACACCGCCTGTGAGAGTGCAAACTAGAGAAGCCACTGTGGGAATTGTGGGGGTTCCTGAAAGAAATGTAAACAAACAACAAACAAACAAAACCCTAACTCTGCCATCTAATCTAGCTACATCACTCATAAACGTTTGCCCAAAGGAATCGAGGTCACATACAGGGAGACCCTTGCAGGGTTGCTGCACCGTTCACATTAGCCATAGGCATGAAACCAGCCTAGACGTCCTCCAACAAATGGATAAAGGAAACATGGTTTGCACACAATGGTGTTTAACTCAGCTGTGAAGAATGAAATTATGTCATTTGTAGGAAAGTGGATGGACCTGAAGATCTACATATTAAAAAAGCCAGACTTGGAAAGAAAGACCTGCGTCTTCTCTTATACGCAGAATTTAGATCAATATGCAGACACGGGATTAGAAGGTGTCTGTGTAGGAAGAGGAAGGCTGAAGGAAGGAGGGACCCGGGAGGGGCTGCAGCAGTGAAGATGAGCAGAGCACAATGGGGGACATGTGTACAGTGTCATAATGAAACCCATTTTTATGCTCAAGTGTTTATAAACAAGGGAAAATGTTTATAGAAAGGAAAAAAGCAACATTATTAACCTCATTATGAATACATGTTCATTCCAGGAAGATTGTTATTTTTAACAAATATTAGCTACTATCTGGGGGTCAAACTTTCTTCCTCACTGTTTAAACCAAGACATCTGAAAAACCATTTCGGATGCTGTGTGTTCAGCCTTGAAATTATTTCCCAGCAGACTTCTGCCGAAAGCCCTCAGTGCTGAATTTGAAGAGATGTTTCAATGGATAACCATTTAGAATATTCGGAGGAAATGAACATGTGAATGAATCATTGACCCAAACAAGAAGAGTGTCCACACTGTTTTAAGCACATCGGTAATCAGCAGTGGATTAGGGGACAGTGGAACATCCCTAGATTGTTGCTCTAGCAGCAGAATGAATCACTTTTCTGAACCCCATCTAAAAATTAACATTCCGCTAGGCTCCTTTCCTATCACTCAAAGACGAGTCTGAGTGAGTTGATGTAAAATACACAATCCAGCCTTTCCAATCATGTTGGCTTCCTGTTCCTCTACAAAATACAGCTTTTTGGGATCACCATTCAAAAGCTATTCCACTAAATAATATGAATTAACCAAAATTTAAATGTTAACTGTCCAGAGACTCTAATACGTCAAAAAGAATTCATCTTTCTGAAGGACCCATTTTTGCACTACTTGTGAGTGAAACTGTAAGTATTAAAACATTTAGATATATGTGATGCTACCTGAGGATCTCCACTTAGTAAACCACCAAGTTATGCTTTGTATTGATGCTACATCTCAATAAAATGTACTTTTAAAACATATAAGGAAGGTTATAATAATAAATGTGGAAAATATTTACATGTTATATCACAAGTCAAAAAATAAGTTTTCCTAATAATATATAGATTTTGTAAAATAAAAATAGAAAGAGTGCACAACACAGAAAAGTAGGTAAAGAGCATAAACTTCTTTGCAGTGAGCTAGCTCAGCAGGTGAGAGCTAGCTCAGCAGGAGAGAGCTGGCTCAGCAGGTGAGCGCTGGCTCAGTGGGTCAAGGCATTTGCTGCCAAGCCTGACAACCTGAATTAGATCCCTGAAAACCAGGTGAGGGAAGAAGGGAACTGACTCCCACAAGTTGTCCTCTGATCCCCACTTGTACATTAACACTTTACAGGGAAAAAGTGAGCTATAAACATGTAAGTTAATGGTCGGTCTTATTTAAACATAGAAATACAAATACTATTAGATTGGAACAGCTTTTCCAGTCTCCCAGATTGCTGAAAGGATGGAAAGAGCAAGAGCAACAGACACCTTTCTACGATACAGTTGGATATGATGATGGAAAAGCCACCTAAATCTAACAGTGAACAGTGCTATCTAATGTGAGTGTTAGATAATGGCACAGTACCAAAATGAAATCAACCCTAGAAAAGAATGGGGGTGTTCTTATGAACTGATGAGAAATTATCTTTAAGATACATTGTGGGCTGAAAATAATAACAGGGGACAATGGCAGTGTATATAATTACTAACATCTACAAAAGACAAAGATAAAATACGTTCTATTTGCTGTTTATACACAAAATATCCTTGGAAAGGTATCCCAGAAATTTGTTACTATTGGCTTCCCCAGAAAGGGAAACTGCTTGGTGTGGGAGCCCAAGGCTCAAGGTAGGGCTTTTCTTTCAATTGCCTCTGTACCTTTTGAATATTAAACTAAGTGAATTTATTTATAAAAGGATAGTTTTGTTTTATTAAAATATGCCCCCAAGTTTTCATTCTTTCAAGTGAGTCTGGGATGCCTTCCAGATTGGAGGGGAAAAAATCTCAAGCACAGTGAATGCATGGGCCAGGTATTGAGGGCTGGATTACTCTCGCCTTAAGGGCCCAGCAGGATGGGAAAGTGAGTATGTGGCGCACACTTTGATGAAAAGACCCAGGATTCTATCTCATGTTGTTTGTGTTGTGTGCTGATTTTCATGCTCTAGTTTTTAGTGAGTTGCCTCTATCATTAAAAAATCAAACAAACACAACCCAGACCACTCCTGGATCCCAGGAAGAGTTTACGGGAATTGGACCATCTCTTGCAATATTAATTTCTCTAAAGAATCCTAGGAATCAGTTAAAGCATGTGGTTGTTCAGGTTCTAACTCAATCTCATATTCATTGGGATTTTGTTCACCTTTCTGAAGAATGCTTTTTCTTGAATAAATCTATTTATAGCACACAAAAGACAGTTTTTGTATTAAGACAAATTAGCTTGCTGGCTTTGTGTCATGTCTTATTTAGGGTGTTCAGCATCGAGTTTCTAAGTCTCTGAAAATTATCAAAACTGGGTTTGGCAGTTAATTATGAAATGGCAAGGCTGGACTGCCCATTAGATGACTGTCCAACACAAACCACTAAAGCACTGAATTAAAAATCAGACCACATGAGCAATGGCCTTAAGTAAATCCCAGTGCTACGATACTTGATCAGGGAAATAACTTATCTTTTCAATAGGACAAAGTGATCATTTTTTGATCATTCGGGTTTTACATGAAAGAACAAAGCAGACAACTTTCAGTTGCTGTTCTTCCTGTTACAGAGGACAAGACACCTACTAAAGGAAGACGCTCTGCACCAGGAACTTTAACTGAGTTTTCTAACTGTGAAAGATAGTTTAATTATCTCTATTTTCAAAAGAAGAAGCAAATACCCAAACACCACAGATTCAGAGCTGCTGCAGCAAAGGTTCAAACAATTTCAAGTCAGCACCTGAGGGCAAAGAATCGTGTTTGTAGTCTTAGCCGAAACAGTGTATAAGAAAACACGGTTGCGTTTCATAGAGTGTATCACCGGGAAGCACAAAATATTCATCAGTTGCTCAAGGGAGAAACTAATATTGATGACCTGGCCCAGTCTGGAGGCCCAAAAATGCGAACCTGTTTCCACCTTGATCAAAGTCCAGAGAGTGGGAACTTACCTCTATTCCTTCAAGGTTATTGTGTTTCAACCTCAAACAAAGGTCCCACTTAGACAAGAGACCAGAGAGTTCTGCTCTCTCAAGGTTATTGTCAACAGGTGTGGCTAATAGCCAGACCTTGTGTTTCGCGTTTCAGGAATAAAGAACTAGATATGTTTCTACCTCAAACAAAAGTCTAAGGATCCAACTAAGGTTCCAGTTCCTTTAAGGAGATAACATTAGATTCTACCCAGGGAGTGGCTTGCCTACAGATTGTTTTGGTTTAGTGTGGGCGTAATTTGTTTTGTTCTAGCAACAGAATGTTTAATTTTGGGTGTAGCCTGCAACCTTCAACTGGTCTTATTTGTTTCCTTGTATCATGTTAATGCAGGCTTTTTATCTTACTCCTACCTCTAAGGGTAGGGGCATTTTAAGCAATTGGAAATTAAACGTGGGCAATTTCAATATTCACTGGAACTCCCTCCTGGTACTATTCTATGTTTTATTATTTTTGCATCTTCGTACTCTTATATTTCTAATCCCCATGCTCCTACCCTGGCAAGTATTTTTTTTTGTTGAGGCTGGTCCCTGACAGCCCAGTATTGCCTATTTCTTCACCCTGTGATTTCTGGTCGCCCCCCCCCCCGAATTGGGTACAGCCAACAGTATGTAGAAGGTAGTTATGACTACCCTACATACTGTTTCTTACTATATTTATCCCTAGGCTTAGCATGCACTGATGATTCCTATACTATTCAGTTATATTAGTTTTAATCTGTCTTGTTATAGATCATAGATCCCACAGGTGCTGGGGAGAAGTGTAAGGATCACCCAAGTTTGGATCCTCAGTGCCCACTAGGGGTTGGGCACAACAGCATGTGTCTACAGTTCTGGGAAAGTGGAGATCCATCACTGGCCATCTCTCTAGCCAAATTAATGGGCTCTGAGTTCAGTGAGGGATTTTGTCCAACTAAACAAAATAGATAGTGATTAAGGAGGACCCCCACATTAAACTCTGATTCTACATGCACACACACACATGTGTATACCCATGAGTACACACCAACACAAACATATACATACACTACACAAGCAAATAGAAATGACAAACTTGTTAAAGATCTGAGGATGCTTAGTCTTTTAGATCTTGATTATCCCCGCCTCAGGGACCGGCCTCCAGGCAGCACAGGGTGTGAAGGGAAAATCCACAGCATTAGCCCATACTGGGCTTTTCTACCTGAGGGGGTTAGGAAAAAGACACTCACACACTCTCTGTGTTTGGTTTCCTTCAGACCTTTATTCTTCTTTGCTTTCTCTACTCTTTATTTTCCTGGTGATTTTCTACTCTCATTCTTGATATTTTCCTTCTAACTCTATTCTTAATAGTTCCCTTCCAACTCTCTCATTTCCTATGTTTTCCTTCTAGCTCTTTTTAACTCTCTTATTCTTGATGTTTTCCTTCTAATTCTATAACAAACAACTTGTTACAGATTAACTGTGTGGGCAAGCAAGGTATTCTAGTCAGATCTTTTACTGCCAAGTTTCATTTTGCAGTTACAAAGAAAGGGTCAATTACTTTATTACTTACCTTGAAAAGTAATCTTATAAAGAATCTCAAAGGAATTGTAAACCTAAACGTTTATATATAAAAAAGAATCAGGCAACTCTACTTTAAATCTTTCGGGTACATACCCACTCATCAATGGTTTCTTGTATCTGGAGATTGAGGGCAGAAATGGGTATAAGGAATTAAGTATCATCTTTGGTCATCAACCAATCCTAGCAAGAAAAGTACGTCAGCCAGTAATAATTGGGCTGCTTTATCCCTGACCTTAAAGAGTTCCACAGATTGTCTTCTTCAGTTTTTTATCTCAAAGTTATTTAACAAAAAAACATCTTAGTCTAACTTTAGGTTATTTTTAAAGCTTTGTTTCAGCTGTGATGCATTCTGAAACCTGTGAACACATATCCCAACATTAAGGTTAAAAGAATTTAAACTAGCTGGGCCTCAGTTGTTTTTCTTAATCATTAATCCAAGCCACAGTTTATACAGCTCCTCAATAGAACCCTATGTGTTCTAGCTGTGTGACACTTCCTTGTGTTTATTTTTATTCATTAAAACTGTGTATAAACTACCATTATTATTATTATTGGACAATATAGCTTAGGAAGAAATCATCTTCATGACAGCCAACAGATAAAACTGCCCAGTAGAACAGGGCATTTCCATGAGATAAACACATTACATTATAGGTAGTGGGGATCTCCCCACACCCATTAGCATCATGCCAGATCCCAAAGTATATCCCAGCAGCAAACATGTAAAGGCACAGCAAAGCAAAAGACATTCCGGGGTCTATGCTCTTGGGGCCTTTCCTGGCCAAGACTGACCCATCAGAGAGTTTTCTCCTAGTGGGCAGACACCTTGAACTTCAATTGCTACCTGCTGCTCCTCTGACATGGCCATCAGCACTTGTTCTAAAGTTATCATATTTGAAAATTTTTATCTTAAGGTAAATTTCTTTTCTACTTTGGTTTATAGGTCTGAAAACTTTAACATATGTATAAATTGTGTACCCACCCCAGGATACAATAGTAGCATCCTCCAAACTCCCTGTACACTGTTATAGCAATTGTTCTTTTTAGTTATATACACATTGTATATTAAATAATTGAATTTCTCCACATATTCCTTTATTTGAAATATATGTTCTCCTCATAGATACTCTGCTAGTTTTCTATCATTGTATAACCACTCTTATAAGACTGTAATGGCTTTAGTGAACTCAGGTTTATTATCTAGGTTTCTCTGGGTTAGAACCTTCTTGTGGGATAGCTAGGCCCTCTGTTCTTAACTCACCAGCCTGAAATGAATGTGTTGGTCAGCAGTGATGTTGACTGATATTCAAAGCCATATTCCCAATCCTCTTTAGGTCCTGGGGACCAAGGACCTCAGAGATGAGAGAACAGTCTTCTTCAGAAGCGTTCCATAACGTGGCTGCCTACCTGTTTGAGATCAAGGGGAGACATCTGCTGACTTCTTGTCTGTGGACTCACCTGATTAGCCTAGCCCTTCTAGGATGTGTTGCCTCGGCAGCCCACAGATTTAGAAACCTTAACTTGATCTGCTCTTTCTCTTGCCGTATAATAAGACACAATCACCATAATGATAACCTTACTACATTCATAGATCCAGACCATATCCAGGGAAGGGTATAAGGTGAGGAGGGTGTCCTATATCAGGAGGTACAAACCTTGAGGACCATCTTGGAATTCTACCACAGATGGGACAGATATCCAGAGAAAAGTCTTGCTAAAAAATGTGTGTGTGTGTGTGTGTGTGTGTGTGTGTGTGTGTGTGTGTGTGTGTGTGTGTGTGAAGTTAAACTCAAGTGGTCCAGAAGTTTTAACTTGAACCAGGTGTGACATCTATACAGCTATGTACTGTTACTGACTTCTTGTTTGTGGGTTTACCAGATCTCAAGCCTTAGCTTAGTAGGAAAACAGCTACTCACCCTCAAGCTAAATTCCTTCTGTAATGTTGGCCACTTATTAGATTGCCTTAGCTCTTTGGAGCTAAGTTAGTATTCTAAATTTGTAATATAATCTACCATTTCAGAAACAGGGTACTAACTCCTTTTAAAAAATATCATATAAGCCAAAGAATGGATAGTCTGGGGCTTGAATTCATGCCGCAGTCTGTTACTTTAAGGAACTGCCCTAGGATGAACCCCAAACTATATAAATAAATTTCATAAGTTATGAGGGCTGCCTATGAATCACTGAAGTTCATGCCAGGGCTTCAATTAAGCCCAGGGTACTTAGTGCTTCCTTTACCTAACTATCCATCAATGTGTTTCACCATGTGTGTTCAAATAATCCACTTGAGATTACAGTACTGAAAAGAGGCTAATAATTTCTCAAGACAGTTACTTTTAAAACTTAAAAAAATGAATAATGTCATCCTTGTTTTGAAATCAGTTGCCACAGGGCAGGTTTTTATCCCTGGTTTCTCTATTAGTATGAGATATAATTAATCAAGTTTTAGTAATATTTGATATGCCATTTTAGAAAAAAAATTCTGCCAAGAGATTAGTGATGTGATACCCAGAGAAAGAGCTGCCAACATGCAGAAAAGTAAAGGATCTTCCACATTAACTTGTAATACATTAGACATTTATGTCAAGTGAGTACTTCAAGGGTTTGACATCAGGATAAATATAATAATAAATGTATCTCACAGGACTGTTGTGTAATATAAGAAATTGTCACCTGAAGAGTGCTTTGCATGCAGAATCTGCTTTGTAAATCTCAAGTATTATTTATAATTAATAACCATGAATGCCTTTGACATTAATCAAATATGATCCACTTTGACATGAATCAAAGTTGTCCATGATCAAAGAGTGGTGTAAATGCAGAATATCACACTCGATGATTATAGTGATATACTATTTGTGTTTTAATAAATAAAGTTTGCCTGAAGATCAGCGCAAAGCAGTTACACTAGTAAGCCCTACAGGCCAGGCAATGGTTGCACAGACCTTTAATCCCAGCAGCCACACTAGTTAGCCATAGAGGCCAGGCGGTGGCAGTGCATGCCTTTCGTCCCAGCACTAGAGAGGAATATAAAATGGGAGGAGACAGCTCTTACTCTCAGTCTGAGGGTTTGTAGAGACAGGATCGCCCCTTTGTTTGCCTGAGCCATAGTAGAGGTAAGATCTCTCTAGTGTCTTGACTGCTCTGCTTTTCTGATCTTCAGCTTGAACCCCAATATCTATCTCTGGGTTTTTATCACTTGTGCAACAAATGATTCTAAACAAATATACATACATTTGTTATATATATATACATATATCCTGTATATACTTCATATATACATATATGAAATAGATACGAATCTTTGTGAAAGAAATAAACATTAATCCACAATAATTTTTAAAATCCTATGAAAAATTGCATAGGGTAATAGTAAAATTTAGATGGAACACAATGAAACTAGCCTTTGAATATTGCTTTCAGTTAAAGTTAGGTTCTTTGTGTTGCAGAATTGGTCATTTCAATTGCACTACAAACCCTAAAAGATGCCATGGTGTCACACAATGGTAATCCTAACACTTAGGAAGTTGAGGCATGAGGGTCATGAGTTCAAGACTAGCTTGGGCTAAATAGAAGCTTTGAAGTCAGCATGAGCTACAGGACAAAATTTGAAAGTCTTATAGGAACTAATGAGGATCCACAAATCTTCACAGTCCTACAAAATTCATATAAGATTGCCAGGGCATATTCAGGCAGCTTCTGTTTCACTGGGATGAAGAAGAGCTGCTTCGAAAATGCTTGCTAGTTATCTTGGCATTAAAGTTATCTCTGCTAGAACATTTCCAGTTCAATAAGAACATGACAAGTCAATTAAAAATTGGACAAAAGAACTGAATATATATTATTGCAAAGAAAATATTCAGTGACCAGTAAGTAAATGAAAGGATATTTAAAATCATTAGGTGAAGAAAACAGTGAGGTAGCACTGTATCCATTGTGATGGCTAGATTCAAAAGTTGTCAGGACAAGATGGTTTAGTCAGGAAAGGCTCTTGCCTCCAAACCTGGTAACCTAGATTCAACCCCAGGACTCAAATGGTGAAGGGAAAAAAACCGACTCCTGCAAGTCGCCCTCTGACCTCCATTTCTTTGTGTGCCATTGTGTGTGCGTTCACAAACCATAAATACATATAAAGGAGTTTCCAAAATTGTTGGAGAAAGGAAGTTGCTGAGCTGGCAGTGTAGTTCAATGTTAAAGCACTTGCCTACTGTGTGTGTGTGTGTGGCCCTGGCTTCTAGCCATAGCACCAAAGACCCCACAAAGGCTGTAGACATGATGTCAAGAAATCAGAAGTCTCGTGCCTTACATAGTCCATCATTTTCTTCAAAAAGTAGATGATCACTTCCTATCTACTAGCATGACTATACCTTTTTATAAGTTAAAATAAGCATTGGTTAAAATGCAGATAGAACTATATAATGGGATACACTAATTTAGTAGTTTCTTAAAGTACAGAAATAGAATAAATCTATGACTCGGCAATATGACCCAGATACATAGGTATAGCCCAGAGACAAGAAGGAAGGTATATATCATGCAAGTGCCCATTGTAGCATTATTCACAATAGCAAAAAAAAAAAAAAGGAGAAGAAGCCAAGCCAAGTGTTCATCCACAGATTTCACAAAGTGCACAACGCATGCCCAACACAAGAATATCATCTTCTACAAAGAGGAATGGCCTCCTTATACATTATAGTATTAATAAATACTGTAAGCATTAGCTATGTGAAATAATTCAGACATAAAGCGCACTTATACGATCATTTATAAGAGATACCTGGTGAGGCAAATCCACAGTCAGAAAGCACAGCGGCAGTTACTATGGATTGGGTGAGAGGGATGAAGGGATATTGCCTAGGAGGCAGGGAGATTTGATTTGGAGTGAGTAAGTTTGGGAAACAGCAATGAAGACTAAGAAACTTCGTGAGTAAGAAAAACAGCAACAGATCATATACTTAAGACTAGTTAATCCAGGCATGGTGGCACATGCCTACAGTAATCCCAGCTCTTGGAAGGCAGCCACAAGGAGGATCGAAGTCATTTTGGCCACATACCAAATTCTAAGCTACCCTGGACTCCATAAGATTCCATCTTCAAAAGACAAAAAGCAAAAATTTAAATGTTTTATTTCATGCTTCATATATACTAAATCATAATTTAAAAAATTAACCATATAGCACACCAAAAAAATCCCATTGAATTGTTTGCCTATAATTATGGAATTATATGATCTGTGAATTGTATATTATCAAAAAACTATTATTTAAAAGAATGAATATTGAAATCTAAAATATCTCTTAATTATTATTTACATACATACATTTAAATGTATTTGTGGATTGCATCTGTTCTCAGGCAAGCTTTCTTAAATATCTCTAGTTTCACTGGGGATAATTCTACCCACACTTTTCCTTCAAAGTATTTTCATGGTTGATTTCTCCCTTGTTACATGGCAAGCACCACAAATTCACTATTGCTTCATGGTGTCTGGCAAAGTGTCTGACACACAGTTGGTACTACATGAATGGATAGATGAGTGGGTGGATGTGGGATGGATGGTAGATGGGTGGATGATAGATGGATGGAGATTGGGCCTAGAGTTTTCAAGAATTGTTTAGGGTCTTATTTGTTGATAAAGTAAAACTAGCAACATGTATAGATAAAAGGGTTTAAATAAGCTAGCCACAAGTTATGATTTTTGGCATTGCCTTTGGAGCAATGTACATTGTTACAGGAAGACACATCCAGCTGTGCTGACAGATACTACACAGGTTTCTAATGGCCAGGGGTGGTCTTGTAGTTGGAGAAAAGATTTTCTTACATATTATACGAAAATTGAGTTCTGGAGGTAAAATGATGTGAGAAACCTTGAATTCTGAGAACAAGCAAAGGTTGTTTGTATGAGACGGGAGCTATCAACAAGAGGACAAGCAGACGTGGGCTGTTTAGATTAAGACACAGTTCCAGGTCGAAGAGCACTTTAAAGAGTATCTAACGTGGGAGGAAAGCAGACTTCAGATTGAAGAGGTCTAAAACACAGTAAAACAAGGGCAAAGGGCAGATGCAAACTGAAATTGGGGAAATATTCTTGGAGCTAATTATAGTCAGAAAGCAGAGCCATTTCCCTAAAGAGGTAATTATCGTAAACTCAGTCGCGACATTCAAATGGAAATTGGAGATTTCCGAAAATGTGGTACTCATTTTTCTGGATCCAGAAAGTTCTGCGGCTGCCTTGGAATTCATTACCATCTCCCCATCCTTTATTCTCGACCTCCTGTGAAGTTTTCCATTTATCTGAGATTGGGTCTGCGGAGAGCTTTACAATTGTGTGCCTAGTTGGTGTTTTGTATTTTACCAAAGGCATCCCCTAGAATGCCTGAGTTAAAACTGCACCTGAGTCCAGGCCAGCAACAGTTATACAATATGAATTTTCATTTTGAGTTCAAAACAAGAAAGGCTGAAATTCCTATTTAAATTTTATTATCTTCTTTTTCTTTTTTTTTTCTCACCTATCCCAGGCTGGCCTCAATTTATCAATTCACCAACTGGCCTTGAACTTCTGATTCTCCTGTTTTCATCACCTGTATGTGGGTATTACAGGCATGTGCCCCTACACCTGGCTTATATGTGTGGCAGCTCAAACCCAGAAAACACGCTACCAATGGAGTTACAACCTCAGCCCCTGAAATTTCCAAAGAATAGTATAGATTAGCAGAACTTCAGACTTTCTTAAAATATTCAAGTTAACATTCTGCAAAAATTTGGTACATTTAAATTTTGTAAGATTCCTGCATCCTGTAGTAATTTTTCAACAACTGATTCATTCTTCTTTTGCTCCCTACATTCCAGTAAGACAGCAGTAAATGAATAAACAACACATGTTACATCAGTGATGGAGATATTTGGAGAAATTTCTAGAGCATTGAGAAGGAGAAAAGCCTATTTACAGGCTAACACAAGACACCTGATGCTGTGGGTGTGGGAAGGGTTTGCTGGAGAATCCTGGGGGAGGCAGGTGCTGTGTGAAGGTAGATGTGTAAAAGGAACCAGAGAGGAAAGACTCGGACTATGTGTCCTGAATGGCTTCTCTGGGTAGTCATCTCTCTTCCCTTCTCTTCTTGGAATTTTATTCCCTTGCATAAAAAAGGTCAGAGGGCTCTTCTATTAAGATCTAGTAATCTGCCTAGGAGCGCAGGAGGGGTTAGGGGAGGTGTTGACAGCTGTTAGGATTTTGATATTTGGAAGCCATCTCTCCTCGAGAAGTCCTCCCTCTTTATCCGCCCCTCTCTACAGATGCAGACTGCCTCCTGTTCAGTCATGTGATGATGCTGGAGCACCAAAGAGAGCAAAACCAAGACATCTGCCTGAAACACTGCAATCACTAAGGCAAGAACACAGGTATGAAGACAGTCACTGAATGGGGTGGGGGTGGGAAAAAATACCAAAGAAATAAAATGGAAACAAAATGGGCTCAAGGCAGTAAACAGCAGAGGAGAATAGACGGGGGCTTGGGCAACAATTGGGAGAAAGCAAACGTTTCTCCTTGACAGGGTTCAAATAAACACACATGGTGTGGTCCTTCTTGGGTGGAAAGCATGAAAAGAGAACTCATACAGCAATATTCACTACACCATTGAAGAATCAGCTTTCCTACATGGCCTGGAGGACATGGCCTGGAGACCCAGAAGAGCTGTGCTGTTCCACACAGTCTACAGGATGCTGTTGGGTATTCTGATCCAGGAGAGTGGAAGGAAAATAAGGCTCATCAAATAAGCAAGTGTTTTAAAAGAAGACGAGGAAAAGGATATTAAATATTCAAATGTACCCAACAGGAGAACTAAAACCCTAACTTCCAAAATGTACAAGACATGGAAACTGATTTAGAGAAAACCATGCCGTGAGCCTCTTCTTTTGAGGCAGGAAGTGAAACTCAGTAGCTTAATTGAGCAAACAAGAAGCATGAGCATGCTTACTGCATGCAAATAGTCACCAGAGAATAAAAGATGCTTCGCTGGCTGCTTCCGGGGGACTCGGAGGCTGTCGCGCTTCATCATGAGCCCTTCTGTGTTCTCGTTTTGTTGCTATATGCATGTGCTACTCTGATTTTTTTTTCTTAAAAAGTTAAAACTAAAATCGCTTTTCTCAAAGCCAGAGAGGAAATACAAGATTTGAATAACCATCTCCTCACTCAGGCAATTAGTCTGGGTGGAAAAAAATGACATGGCAACATTGTATTTGAGCTTGTCCCTGATGGCTAAGAGGACTGTCTTAGTTAGGCTTCCTATTGCTGTGATAAAACAACTTAGGGAGGAAAGCGCTTACTTCACCTCACAGATTACATCCTATCATTGAGAAAAGTCAGGGCAGGAACTCAAGCAGGGTAGCAACCTATACACAGGAACTGTACTAGCTAGTTCATCTTGACATAAACTAGAGGCATAAGAGAGAACAGAACTTTAATTGAAAGAGTGCCGCCTTAAGATCCAGCTGTAGGGCATTTTCTTAATTAATGGCTAATGAGGGAGCCCAGCCATGGTGGGTGGTGCCATCCTGGGCTGCTAGTCCTGGGTTCTATAAGAATGCAGGCTGAGCAAGCCAGTAAGCAGCACCCCTCCATGGCCTCTGCATTAGCTCCTGCCTCCAGGTTCCTGCCCTATGTGAGTTCCTGTCCTCACCTATTTTGATGATGAACTATTATAGGGAACTGTGAGTGTAATAAACCCTTTCCTCCCCAAGCAATAGTACCCTAACTAAGAAAGGAACTTAGGCAGAGGCCATGGAGGAATACTGCTTACTGACTTGCTCTTCATGGCTTACTCAGTCTGCTTTCTCACAGCACCCAGGACTGCCAAACCAAGGGTGGCACCACTAATAGTGATGCCCCCCCCATCAATCATCAATCAAGAAAATGTTTATATGCAGGTCAGTCTGGAGGGGGCGTTTTCTCAATTGTGGTTTCCTTGTCTAAAAGGACTCTAGCTTATATCAAGTTGACAGGACCAAACAGAACCTTAGAACTTGAGGAAGTATTAAAAACAAACAGTTCATCACCATCCCAGCAGAACTGCAATGGTTTGGAATAACAATCTCTGTCTTAGAACAAGGTCAGGGCGATTGCTGGCCAAGTGACCCTGGAGAAAGCAGGTACTGGCCAAGTGATACTGGGGAAGGTAGCAGCCATCACAGATGGAAGAAGTGTTCCTTAATGCCAACTATGTAATATTCCTTACCTTGGGACATCACAGGCAGAGACAGAGGAAGTCTTTGCATCGGAAAGAAGAGTAGAGAGCCCTGGGAAGGGCTGCCATGTTAGACAGCATGCTCCAGAAGCCACCACAGCTACACTGATATCTAAATAGAGACGAGAGGAAATGAGGGGACAAGCCACAAAAACAACTAGCAGAAGAAAGTTCCAGACATGGAACTGGCCGGTAAAAATGGTCACCCATGGTCAGTGTGAGAATTTCCTTCAGTGTCTCAAAGGTGTTTCTAATTCAGTTTTTCTAAAGACTGTTTATGTTTCCTTCAGGCCATCTTCCTAGTGTTCCTCCCCTTAGTTAATGGCACAAGCATGCAGCCAGTGGTCCAGATCAGGAAGCCAGAGGTCCCCGTTGATCAGATCCTCTTTCTTCTCTGTAGATCTAAGCAACCTACAGCATGTTTATCAATTGCATCGGCTCCTGCAGCCTAGAGCATGCACACCACTTGAATGGACTCCTGCAACTCCTTCTCCACTGTCTTCAGCATCTGTTCACACTGAACTCTCCACCCTACAACATTGAAAATGTAAGTCAAAGCATGCCAGTCCATTATTAAATTACAGCCATTTAGTGGCTCTCCAGTAGTCTTAGTATAAAGATCAAAATAATCAGCGTGGGCTGAGATGTTGTGCCTGGTCTGTCCCGCAAGCCTCCCTGCTCTGCATACCTGTCACCTTCTGCACACTCTATACTCCACCTCAGCTCTCATTGTGCCATTTGCAATGGCTTTCTTTCTGACTGTAGATGCCAATCTTCCCCCTTACATTTTATTGACCTGCATTTAAAATGTCACTTCCACAGGGAGAATCTCCGGATTTGGTCTGACCTTGGTGTCCTTATTTGGTCCATTTTTGTTAAGTTACAGTCATCTGAGAAGACAGAACCTCAAATGAGAAAAATGTTTCTGTGCTAGTCTTTGTTGTGAACTTGACCACATCTGAAGTCAACTAAAACCCAAGCCCCATTCATAAATTCTCTTTAAATATAATGTGATATAATATAATATATATATATTCATTCTATCAGTTCTGTTCCTCTAGAGAACCCTGACTAGTACAGCTTCCACAAGATTGGCCTGTGTGCAAGTCTGTTGGGACATTTTCTTGATGATGATTAATGCAGAAGGGCCCATTCCGATAGGGGGTGCCACCCCAGACAGGTGGACCTGGGATGTCTATGAAAACAAACAGAGCAAGCCAGGAGAAGTGAGCCATGAGGCAGTGCTTCTCCAGGGCTTCCGCTTCAAGTTCCTCCCTTGAGTTCTTACCCTGACTTCCTTAGTAATGGAGTGTAGCCAAGTTGCTTTTGGTCATGGTATTTATCTTAGTAATAGAAACCAGAAGACACCCAGAGAGAACGTCCTGATTTGTCTGACCTTGGTTATATCATTTCTTGTGCTTTTCCTTTCTCACCAATCTTTTTAATTCTCTGAGACGAGGACAGTACCTACTGTGCTGTATCTTCAGCATTTACAAATACCACCCAGCATATACTCTGTCTCCAGTAAAATAGACTTTATCATTCCAAGTCCTCTTCCTTCTATTATTTCCTAATAGACTTCCTCCAGACCCTCTAGTTTCCTTTTTAACCCAAGGGACATGATATGACCAGTGGCACCATATAGCACGAATAATAAAAACCCAGAGAAAGATGTTGGGGTTCAAGCTAAAGATCAGAAAAGCAAACAGCCAAGCGACTAGAGAAATCTTACATCTACTAAGACTGGGTGGCTGCAGATTTAGCTCTAAGCTTCTGCCTTCTCCTGTTGTATATCTCCCTTCCATGCTGGGATTAAAGATGTGTGACTCCCTTGTACTGGCATTAAAGGTGTGAGCCACCACCACCTGGATCTGTTTCTGTTTTGATCTTGTGTAGCCCAGGGTGGCCTTGAACTCACAGAGATCCATCTGTCTCTGTCTCTCTAAAGGTGTGTGTCACCACTGCCTGGCCTCTAGTGGCTTATTTTCACCCTCTAATCTTTAAGCAAGCTTTATTTATTAAAACATAAATAAAATATCACTATAGCACCAGACTTCTCTTTGAGATAAGAAAGGCCACAAATGTTAGAGTTGAGGAAAAGAGGAATGAATTTGCTTCTGCCACGCCAGACCAGAGGGATCATGCATCCCCTGTTCTACCCAGGATCCTCTTACATACCTCTGTATCACTTAACTATAGACCAGAGCCAGAAAGAGCATTCAGTGTGGGTGAGCAAGTCCCAGACATGGATGCCCAGTACCCTCAGCTCACAACCAAAGGAAGGTAACTAATAAAACAAGACTTCCAAACTCGGAGCAGCTTGTATCTCTTGTAGAATAGGTCAAAGGGATATCAGAGATCTCTTCCACAACTTCAGTCTCTTAATTAAATACCAGCTGTTCTGGTGCTCAGCACGTGGCTCAAACCCATGACTCTGAAATTAAATAAGAGTCTCATGCTCTACCTACTGATCTAGCCAGGCCTGGGCAGAACAGAAACTTCCATCGACAGTTCTTATTTTATTTTATTTGATGTGGGATGGAGTGCACAGGGACCATGGCATGCTTGTGGAGGTCAAAGTCCAACTTGTAGTTAGTTCTCTTCTTCCACCATGTGGATATTGGGGATTGAACTTGGGTCATGAGGCTTGTCAGCAAGAACCTTTACCTGTTAGCCACCTCACCATACCCAGAAGTCTCTTGGGTGACAGTAACAAGAGTCAATATTTATTTGGGATATGAGATAAATGCTGAGACAAACATTTTAAAGGTGCGACCTGTATAATCTTAGTTATGAGCTACACACTGTTATTTCACCCATATGAGAAAACACTCTTAGAGAAAGCTCAGTTACTCGCCTCTGCCTCACAGCTAAGTAGCAGGGCCTTGTCTCGAGCGAAAACTGTGTGGTCACACTGTGTTGGCAACGTGGCCTTGCGATAATGAAGGCAGTGTGACTCACTACAATGTGCCAATGCCAGAGCTTTGACTAGGCAGTCTGGACCCCACCTGGCAACTTTTCAAGAAACTTCTACAAACTGACTGGCCTCACACTAACCATGTATCTGAGGATGACTTTGAATTCTTGATCTTCCTGCCTCCACCTTCCCAAAGCTACAATTACGCAGTGGGCCACCACGTCCAGGTTATATGGTGCAGGCTCTCATGGGTGCCTCCAAATTGCTCTAACTGAACTACTCCTCTAACCCCAACTTTTAAAAAAGATATGCATTGCCAGATATTAGTCTAGTTTATATCTTTCTCATGGAAAGATCGTTTCTTCACTCTCATTTATTGAAGGGACTTTCTTTTCCCCAGTGTGTTCTTGCTGTCTTTGTTGGAAATCATCTGGCTGTAGCTACATGGATCTCTTACCAGGTTCTCTATCTTGTCCTGTGGGTTATGTGCCTATTTTAATGCCAGTGCCATGCTGTTTGGTTAATGTAGCTTTGAAGTAGGTTTGAAGTTAGGTACTAGAATGCCTCCAGGTTTGTTCCCTTTTCCTCAGGACTGTTTGGCTACCCAGGATCTTTTGTGGTTTTTTTTTTCAACGTTCAAGAACACTGCAATTGGTATTTTGGTAGGAATTGTATTAAATATATAGATCCCTCTGGGCAGTATGTACATTTTAGTGGTATTAGTTCCTCTAATCCACACATACATTTATCATCATATTTATGTGTTCTTTAATTTACTTCCTCAGTGTGTTATAGTTTGCATTGCAGAGATATTCTACTTCCTGGATTAATTTTTTCCCAGAAAAAAAACTTTTAAGACTGACTGATTCTTGCCACATAGGCTTTTAGTAACAACTATTGAAATGAAAACAATTAATCTTTATAGGTGACAGGGCCAAAAGCCAAAACCATTGTGCAAAGACCAACATGCACTTCCAAGGCTTTGGACCTGGCAGTTCAGGCTTAAAACCTGGCTCTGTCATTTACTCTCTTAGTGATAATGGAAAAGTGTCTGAGTCACACATTCTATAAAGTGGGTCACACCCACCACTCATTTCATAGAGCACATTGCATGGATTAAATGGAATAACATGATCACAGAAAGCACTCAGCATAGTCCCTGTCCAGCATGGGGTATTCTGCAAATGGAACAGCTGTGGGTGACAGTGATGGTGACAACATTGCTTCTCTCCACAGGGAAAAAATTGATTGTGTGTGTATTTTAAATTATATCCCTATGCTGCAATGTCTTCAATATAATGCGAACAGAAGTATATAAGGAATAAAACAGCATAAGCATAAATAAAGGTTTGTCTACTGTCTTCCCATGCCCTATCTTCTGCAGCTCCTTGTATGCATGCCCTTACCACTGAGACCTCTGCGGCAAAAGTTCCAAGCGAAGGGCATTTCACAAAAGGTCTAGGTTTGAGCCTAAGCTCATAATTCTTCAAATCACCTGCCACCAGCCACGTTTACCACTGTACCTTTCACAGATCCAAACTAACTAACCTAACCCTACTAACTATCTAGTTAACTAGCTAACCCTACCGACCAGTATGAAGACCTTTCTTTCTGCCGCCCTCCTTGGCCACAGCCACTGTGTATTTGAAGATCAGGCTCGTGTCCCATCTCCTGAAGTTCCCTAGTAGCTCTTCCGACACGTGAGCCTCCAAGCTAGTACTGTGTATTGTCCGTCTCCCGTGGTCATCAGTCATCTGTTTAGTTTCTAGTTCTGCACACTTGCCTCTCCAGCAAGGCTGTAAGGTAGAAGACAGTCCCCATGTCAACGGTCTAGGGACCCTCAGGTTCCTAGATCGCCCTGATCATCCTTACTCGGAAATGAGGGGTCTCTGAAATATGCCTATCAAAAACACTTTAAGAAAGGTTTCTTTTTCGGTTGATTTTTTTTTGTTTAGCATTCAAAATAATAAATTTTATTATGCTATTTTCATCCATATGTATCATTATACTTTTTGCTCTTTTTCAGCCACCTATTACCCTCCCTCATGCCTCCCCTCTAGCCAATTCTCTTTTTCCTTCCACATTCATGTCACACATACCTGTGGGAGCATACATACATGTATATATTTAAATTGAGAGTCCACAGTTAAGAGAAAGCATGTGCTATTTTATCTCTCCTATTCCCATTACCCTCTTATTCCTGTGTTTAAAAAATATCCTGCTGCTGCTGGACATGGTGGCACACATCTTTAATCCCCCACTCAGAAGGCAGAAGCAGGTGGATCTCTCTCTCTCTCTTTGAGTTTGAGGGCAGCCTGGTCTACAGAGCGAGTTCCGAGACAGCCAGGGCTACAGAGAGAAACTCTGTCTTGAGAAACAACAAAACAAAACAAACTATGCTGACTTCTTCATCTAGACATTTGTTCTACCACAGTTTTAACCGTAAAAACAGACGCCCTTGCTACACGTTATTTAAATATATTTCTTAAAATCAAACAATTACCGCAGTAAAAAAGAGCATTCTTATTTAGAAATAGAAACTGGGATATAGTGAGATCAATTAAATGCACATTTTTTATTTTTTATTTTTTTTTTAATTTTTCTCTGCTCCCCTCCCTGCCACACCCCTCCCTCCCTCAACCCTCCCCCAAGGTCTCCATGCTCCCAATTTGTTCAGGAGATCTTGTCTTTTTTATACTTTCTACTTCCCACATAGATTACATCTATGTAAGTCTCTCTTAGTGTCCATATTGTTGTCTCAATTCTCTGGGATTGTGGTTTGTAAGATGGTTTTCTTTGCCTTATGTTTAAAAACCACCTATGAGTGAGTACATGTGATAATTGTCTTTCTGTTTCTGGGTTACCTCACTCAAAATAATGCTTTCTAGTTTCATCCATTTTCCTGCAAAATTTAGGCTGTCATTATTTTTTTCTGCTATGTAGTACTCCACTGTGTAAATGTACCACATTTTTTTTATCCATTCTTCGATCAAGGGGCATTTAGGTTGTTTCCAGTTTCTGGCTATGACAAATAAAGCTGCTATGAACATAGTTGAGCACATGTCCTTGTGGCACGATTGAGCATCTTTTGGGTATATACCCAAAAGTGGTATTACTGGGTCTTGAGGAAGGTTGTTTCCTAATTTTCTGAGAAACCGCCACACTGACATCCATAGGGGTTGTACCAGCTTGCATTCCCACCAGCAATGCAGAAGTGTTCCCTTTTCTCCACAGCCTCTCCAGCATAAGTTGTTATCAGTG
>PVIU01014704.1:0-50927 GCA_004026605.1 Ondatra zibethicus
GTTGCACAAATGCTTTTGTAGTATGATTGGACTTCTCTTGGGTATATTCCCAAGAGTGGTATTGCTGGATCCTGAGGTAGGTTGATTCCCAATTTCCTGAGAAACCGCCACACTGATTTCCAAAGAGGTTGCAGAAGTTTGCATTCCCACCAGCAATGGATGAGAGTTCCCCTTACTCCACATCCTCTCCAGCATAGGCAATCGTTGGGGTTTTAGATTTTGGCCATTTTGACAGGTGTAAGATGGTATCTCAAAGTTGTTTTGATTTGCATTTCCCTGATTGCTAAGGAAGTTGAACATGACCTTTAGTATCTTTTGTCCATTCGATCTTCTTCTGTTGAGAATTCTCTATTCAGATACTTACCCCATTTTTTAATTGGAGTATTTAGAATTTTAATGTCTAGTTTCTTGAGTTCTTTGTATATTTTGGAGATCAGACCTTTGTCTGGTGTGGGGTTAGTGAAGATCTTTTCCCATTCAGTAGGTTGCCTTTTTAGGACACTAAGCACTTAGCTCACAAGCCCAGAGAAGCCAAATAGCAAGGTGAACCCAAAGAAAGCATATACAGATCCTCCTGGAAGTTGGAAGCAAACAAGATCATCAAGAAAAAATTGGAAGCCAGGGGGCAGGAATAGAGGTGGGGGTAGGGGAGCAGGGGAAGGGGAGAGGGGGAAGGAGAAGGGAGAAGGACTGGGGAGAGCTTGGGGGAGTGGGAGGGTGAAGATGGAGGAAAGGTGGACATTGGGGAAGGGAATAAGATATCTATATTAAGAAAGTCATTTTAGGGTTGGCAAGATACTTGGCCCTGGAGATCCCAGGTGTCCACGGGCATGTCCCCAGCTAGGTATTCGGGCAGCAGAGGAGAGGGTGCCGGAACTAGCCTTGTACCATAGTCACATTGATGATTATCTTGATCACCATTATAGAAATTTCATCCGATGGATGGAGATAGAGACAGAGACCCACATTTACATCAGAGCAATGGATTGAGCCCCCAAGGTGCAGGTGAAGAGCAGAAGGTGGGAGAAGATGAGTAAGGAAGTTAGGACCGTGAGGGGCTGGTCCACCTACTGAGACAGTGTGCCTGAACTAATGGGAGCGCACCAATCCAGCTGGACTGGGACTGAATGAGCATATGATCAAACCAGACTCTCTGAATGTGGCGGTGAAAGGGGCATACGGAGAAGCCATCAACAATGACACCAGGACCTATCTCTTCTGCATGTATTATCTTTTTGGGAACTGAGTCTTTTTGGATGCACTCCTTTCTAGGCCGGGAGGGAGGGGGGGTGGGCCTTGGACTTCCAACAGGGCAGGGCACCATGCCCTCTTTCAAGGAAGAAGGGGGAGGGAGGAGGGGTTGGGGGGTAGCGGGAGTGGACCGGGAGAAGGGGAAGAAATGTAAAAATTTTATTTCTTTAATTATGTAAAATAAAAAATTAAAAAATGCTTTGCCTTCATCTTGTTTATTTCCTGACTCAATTCTATTATAGAATCCCATAATATTATATAATAAATTTATTTTCAAAGAGAAAAAATAATAGTGCACATCTAAGCATACATGAAACAACTATGCTCTTTGAAAATTTTCTAATATTTTAAAAATCATATAGATTTTATTCTTAATTAGTGTGCATTTCTCAGCCCTTGCTCATATGATAGAGCATGGTGGGTAAAACCACAGAGACCTCTGCCTTGAGCTAGTGTGAGCTCAGGATCTCTGTACTGATCTCTGGTTGTGGAGTTTACATGGGTTAGAACAAGGTCCTCTGAATGTGGATGACAGTTTGGGGCTTGATCTGTTTGTAGGATTCCTGGCAGTGGGACCAGGATTTATCTTCCGTGCAAGAATTGGCTTTGTGGAGCACATTTCCTATGGTGGGATACCTTGCTCAGCCTTGATGCAGTGAATGGGGCCTGGTACTATCTCAAATAGGTGTTACAGACTTTGTTGATGCCCCAAGGGAGGCCTTGTCCCATCTAAGAAGTAGATGGATGATAGGATGGGGAGAGTGGAGGTGCAGGAGAATGGGTTGAAGGGATAACTGGGGTTGGTATGCAAAATGAAAAAATGTGCATTTCTCTGATAAAAGCTAATGTTAAATTATACCAAGACCAGATATAATTCCTAGAAGTTTTTAAAACAAGTATACAGTTCAATTTAAAACAAATAATCTAAAAGCTTGTCAAATGATTATTAACAAAAATAGTAAAAAAATGCAGTTCTTTTTAATCTTTATTAAATGTTTGAATCAAGCAATATATGACCGACCCTAAAAGACTAAATGCCCTAAGACTACATTATAGCATTCTAAAACCCCTTTTTAATGCTGATATTTTTGTGCATGAAGGCATGCATTAAAATGTACATACAGATGTCAATAATGTTTAATCCAAAGTTTTATTTTAACTTTATTAAAGAGCAAAAGAGACAGAGCTAATACTGAGTAATACTGAGAAAGTTTATTTGTTATTTTGTTTATTTGTTTGCTTTCTTGTTCTTTTTTTGTTATTGCTGTTGCCTATTTCACCTGTCATCTGTTTGACCCTTAAGGATGTATTCTTCAGTTTGAAATAAACATACAATATCTATTTTCAACACGTCTATACTCTCTTATCTCACTCCTATTCATCTGCCTTAAAAAAACTATAAACAAAAGCCAAAAATCTGTGAGTGAAGGGATGGAAAACAATTTTTTTATTTCTCCATGGCTACTTGATCTTTGCTTAAATCATGAAAATTTAAAAGAAGTAGGTGAAGGTTTCTTCTTAGAAAATTATATATTCCCTTTAATAATTACCATTATTTCCATCCTTATATAGTCCAATTAGTGATCAGTGTAAAATCACAGCTATGTATATAGGATAATTTTTAGCAGGGATTGGGAACATGAAGAAAGTCTACTTTGGAATGGTTATCAAAAATATAGTTTGTAGTATATCTTTACCCTAGGGAATACTCCCTGAAGCAAATGACAAATTTGTGTAGTAAAAGAACAAATCCCAAAAGAATAGACTGAAGGTGAGATATTTTTGTCTTCTGCTTTCTTCAACCAGTATTTTGGTGAGTATGATTTTAAAATTACCAGAGGACTATGAAAAAGAGGTTCCTGTATTAGAGAACATTTATAAAGGAAATACATTGAATGTAAGTATAAAATAAAAGTAATCAAAGTATTTGAGGGTTTAAAGAAGTTAAGAACTTTGCACTAGCCATCACATGCAATTTTTTATTTAGTTATACATAGTCCCTTTCAAATAAATAATACCAAAAGACTTAAGATTTACCTTTTTTGAATATAACTTATAAAACTAACACTTTGTTCTTATTTTATGCCTTGATTCTTGTCCCTCCTTTCACATCTGGATCAATGAGATAAAGAATGTTGCAGAACCTTTCATTTATGGAGAAGTGTTTGACTATGGTTGAAGATACCAGGACAAGAGTGTGAAAAGTTAGATTCTGGAAGTCTCTGTGGAATGATTATTCCAGACTAAATTGTGGCTGAGCAAGCACTGTTGCCCAAGAGTTCCATAGAGGTTAAAATGTACCATCTGGGACTCCATCAAAGAGGCTTCAAGGCACAATTTCTTTGAGGATCTGTGTGAATCAGAACTTGTATTCCTATAGCTAATGGAAAATCAGAAATGTGTATGAAGAAGTATTAGTAGGTCATGCTTTAAATCTGAATTTGCAGATATCAAAGGCAGTGTTCCAGGCTCCTGCCATTTGTAGGGAAAGATGACCTTCCTGCCAAAGTGGCGTCATTATTTACATGTGTTGTAAGAGATTTTGAGGGCTGTGATACAGAAGAATCTGAGGAAAACTAACTTTCCCTCTTTTTACTGGTTCTTTAGTTAGACTTAAGGAAAACAAAATACAATGGAATTAACATGACTATTAGAAAGTTTTAAAAGTTTTTAAAGAATTAGAAAAGAAGCAGGGTCATTTTCTTTATACAAGTTATGATAGAGAGATACATGGTTCTCAGTTGCTCCATCAAGTAACTTTCAAGTGCTTGCCATCTTTTCAGAGAGCCACCTGTCCAATAATCTCATACTTTTCTACACCATACATCTGGTGACCTAATGTGCAGCACAAATTAGGGGCTATGTATTTCAGTTTGAGAATTTAGTGCTGTGTCAAGCAATTTCCATCACAGAGAACCCAGCACATTAGTTGAACTTTGGTTGCGTCTGAAGGTCACTTTAAAGCCATTCAGTGACAAACTATCTTTCTCTTCACTGGCATTGATTATAACTATCAGAGTTAGATTAGAAACATTAGATTTAAAAACATGATTTTAAATCTGTTTATGGAAGACAAGCCATTCTAGCCAGGAATAAAAGTTAGTATGTTAGTTTGAACAGGAATGGTTCCCATAGGCTCATATATATGAATGCTTGGTCATTAGGGAGTGGTTTTACTTAGGAAGTTTGGCTTGGTTGGATGATGTGTATCACTGGTGGGGGCTTTCGGATTTCAAGGGCCCCAGGCAGACCCAATGGCCCCATCTTTTCCTGTTGCTGGACAGTCCAGATGTAAAGCTCTTAGCTCCTCTATAGCACCGTGTCTGTCTGTGTGTCACCCAGCTTTCCAACATTATTGTAATGGACTAAACCTCTGAATTGTAAGCAAGCCAAATTAAATGCTTCTCTTTATAGAAATTTCTCTCCACAGGAATAGGACATTGACTAAAACAGAATTATCAAACATCGTGATTCCCAGGTTGGAAGAAAGGAGGGACGGATAGAGAGAACAGCACAGCACTTTTTTCAAGATAAGTGCAGTGTTTTCAGAGAATGATAAGAGAAGGTCAGTCTTGAAAAATTACTAAAGCTCCACTTCTTTAAGAAGATCTGAGCAAATTCTTTAGTCCTATTCAATACACAAAACACTGAACCTGGGAAGAAGATTAGAACTCAATTATGATCCATTATTTGTTCAGCTGTGTGAACTGAGACAAGTTGCTTATAATCATAGAGCTCAGCTTGCTTATTGGCAAAATGATTCATTACTTCTAGACAACAGGGTTTGCCTCCCTTCTCCCCATTCCCAGTATGCAGTCATTATTACACTTTCTCGGTTCTGGCATCCTTTTGCAATTGACCTAGAATGTCCTAGTAAGCTAGAAAACCATTTATCTGCCACTGTAATGACTCAATGCAAAACTGAGGAGTATCTTTCTTCTTTATTGAAATGATCTTCAAAAGCGGTGTTTGATTAAACCTATGTATGAGAAATTATATAAAACTAGGATTCACTTTCCTATTACTTCTTCTTAAAGAACATTCAAATTTCAAACATTCAAAAGCCTTTTGTGTGGACCATGAAAGGAATTGTATAGTGTAATATAGCATGCATGGATCACTTCTTACATTCTTATCATTCAAAATTTGGGTTGAAATTATTTTGCTATTCAGAACTTCAGTGAGAATCACAAAACACTTACACGGATTTTAGTTTCTTTCTATTTAAAAATTTTCATTGTGTAAAATTTTTTGAAATTTCTAAAGTTATGAAATCAATTTTAATAATCCATACTTTTTATGTGGCTATGAGTGAAGTAAGGTTATGACCATATTCATATGTATGTGTGTGAAGGTACAAGTATACATAAATGCACATGGATGTGGAGGACAGAAATAGATGCTTGCTGCTTTTGTCCATCATTCTTCATGTTACTTCTTGAGAAAGAATTTCTCACTCAACCTCTATCTTGTCTATGTTGCTATGATGACTGGCCAGGGAGCTCAGGGGAGAGAAGGGGTCCTCCTATTTGCACCCTTCCAGTGCTTCCCTGGGTTACAGACACATTTTACACTCCTGACTTTTAGCAGGGCCTCGAAAAATCCGTATAAACCAAGACTGCTTGATGTTTCCCAGCTGCCCAGACCCAAAGAATTACACAGAAGCTATATTAATTGCAGCACTGCTTGGCCAATGACTTAGGTGTCTTTATAGCTAGCTCTTACATCTTAAATTAACCCATTTCTTTTCATCTTTATATGACCACAACATTGTGGCCTACAGGTAAGTTTCGAGTGGCATCCTTCTCCTTCAGTAGCTATGTGGGATTTCCCTGACTCCACCTCCTCTTCCTATATATCTCTTCCATCCTGGCTATATTTTGTAAGTGGAGACTGAAAGTTTGTTTCCAAGATGGCCAGACCCAAATAATCACACAGAAGCTATATTAATTACAATACTGTTTGGCTAATGGCTTAGGCATCTCTCTAGCTAACTCTTACATCTTAAATTAACTGATTTCTATTAATCTATGTATCGCTATGAGGTTGTGGCCTACTGGTAAAGTTCCTCTGGACACCTTCTTTTTCAACAGCAAAATGATGTATCCTTGACTCTGCCTACTCTTCCTATATGTCTCTTCCATCCTGGCTATATTATGCCCTGCCATAGGCAAATCAGTTTGATTCATTAATGAATAAGAGCAACACATAACAGAAGGACATCCCACATCAGAATTGAATTTTGTTTCCTCCAATAGTATGACAGTCACTTTGTCCCTTCATTTCTATTCTACACTGACTACATGCTGATTAAATAGTTCAAGACAAAATGAAATAGTCAATAGTGTAAGGGTGTTTAAAAATCAAGAGTTTAGTAAAATTCCCAGTTATAATTTTGTATTTGATATATTTATATCAAAAATTTAATGGTACTTGATTTGCTTAGTTACCCTTTTCAAGACAACAGTTTTAGCTTAAGAGAATAAATGAACTACTCTTAAATTGTATCAATACATACAACAATTCTCACCAACATTACAATGAAGAAATTTTAGTAATTCTCATAGCTGTGTTTCTGCAACTAGTTTGAGTAAGCAATGAACATAAAGACATCACCACATTTTACACCCTTATTGGGCAACATTTTAAAAATAATGTTTTATGTTAGAATTGAGTTCCCATTATCTTCTTTCTACAAATAATATATTAGAAGTTCAGAGCTCTCATTTTCCTATATGACTTCAAAAAGAACAATTTATAGCAGTGAGGACTATTTCACAAAGCAATACTGGATTCATCATTTTTCTTAAAAATTTTTCTCCAAGACCATATGTATCATAGAGTCAAATTTTCAAACATGCAAGAAGCATACTTAGGCATTTTATTAACATAGAAGGTGAAATTCAAAGCTCAATCAATGATCATCTGAAATAATTTGTATGAATACTAGCCTTACAGCTGATGGACAATATTTCTAATGCCTTTATGACAAAACCAAATGAATATTAACTTCTTTTCCCGGTACCCAGTTCCACTGTTGAGGAGCCCTTCCTCTTTGTGAGTCCTTCCACTACTTTAATCTCAGAACCAACACTCACAACCGTCTCTTCATCGCTGCAGTCCGAAATAAAACAAATAACAATACCTCAGTTTATAAAAAAAATTTACCTGACATAAGGAATATACATTTATTTTCCACATAAAACTGTGTCACTTTCAATTTTGATAACTTCCATAATTTCAATTTTCCCCAAAACAACATATTGAAACTCCTGTGAAAACATGAAAAAGTTAAAATTAAAGGTAGTACCAAAAGTATGATATAACTCTAACATAAACATTTTAAAAATAAATTGACAAATGTGTGTTTTCAAATCAAAAGATAGACTGCTCATAGTATGCAAGTGAACAGACTTCAAGGATGCTGCAATTTACTAGAAAGAACATGAGATTGATTATGAAAGTTTTTGGATAGATTCTTCTCTAGTTTTGCAGTTGCTCAGCTTTGGCAAGATTTAAAATATAGTCAACTCTTCACTTACTTCATGCATATGAACTAAATTAAACAATTCCCCTCCCATCCGTATGCTGGTCTTTCTGCACAGATGTAGTTAGTAATACATGCTGCACCAAATCCCAGCTGCACAAGGAAAATGGGGCTTTCATTTATTTTCTATTGCTTTTTAAAAAATAAACTTTAAAGGCAACTGAAAGCAAAACAGAAGATAATTGTGTAGGTCCACACTTTTGGAAGGGAAGACAGAAAGAGATAGAAACAGAGTGGAAAAATAAAAAGGCATTTAAGTGATAAGTAAATTCACAGATTGAAATTGGTGGGCCATACTCCAGTGAATCGCTCTGTACTCTTTCTCCTTTGGCATGACACTAATTAGATCCAGTGGGTTATGAATAGAGGCAAAGTCAGGAAAGGGAAATGTTGGAAGAAAGTCTGAAAGTTGGAATGATTAAAAAATGTAAATATAATCAAGATATATTACATAAATTATGAAATACTAAAGGAAAAATAGAAAATACATTTTAAAATATTATATGTGCACATTATTTGTAAACATTTAGAGTATGTATCCTCTAAAGGAAAATGCAACAGTGTGCCTCAAAACAGGCCTCGGGTGGGCAAATGTTTATCATCCATAATTCTGTTTATGCAATGAGTTTTTAGAGAAAAAAACTGTGGGCTGTTTACTTTCAACAAGTATAACATTCTCAAAAGGGAGTAAAATATAGTATTTTACATGTATTAGTTAGTATTCAAATAAAGCTACACCCAAAACTCAGGATTTTAATTTTTTAACCTGTATTTAAGGGAGCATGTGCCATTTGTGAAGTTTATAGAATAACTGGCAGGAATCTGTTCCCTCCTTCTGCAATTCAAGGGACCATGTTTAAGATTTCAAGACTTTACCCTGCTGATCTATCCTACCAGCCAAACAACATTTAAGATAGTTGCGTTTTGTACAGAATAATTATTTTCTGTAGCTCAATTCTTCTTATGATGAATTTATGCCCAAAATACTCTTCTGGTTTCCAGAGTGTTTTACCTTCTTCAACATAGAAATGATGCAGCATTCTTTAACGTAAAGCAAACTAGAATCCTGGGCAAGGTCACCAGAGGTGCATGTGCAGAGACAGATTCCCTTTACTATGTCTGTATATTCTTTTATCAATCCACAAAAAGCAAAGTCATTCAGAATTATATTTAGTGAAAATAGTCTCATTTGTGAGTGCATAATTATTTTTATCACTGCTATAGTCTCTTTCTTCCTTCATCTCTCTCTCATCTTTAATTTGTATCTTCTCAGCTGAATAGCATAGGAAAGCTTCTTGAGGACCCTAAGCAACTGTCTCATAGACAGAAGAACAGCCTGGGAACTGTCTTATAGTTGTGCATCTAATCAGTGTACCAGTGAAACAGATTCACAGCCCCAATCACAACTCTCCATTCCTAAAGCAGCCAGGTCAACTGCCACCACTGAAAATGTGTGACTGTAAATGGCCTCACAAACTTGTCAGAATCCCAGGATGAAAACTAAGAAGCTTAGATAGGGAACTACTCACAGCGAGGAACTTAAGAAGCAGTTGTCCCTAACACGTAGCCTTGGCCTGGGAAAAAAAAACGACAATCCTCCTTAAGTATTGGGGTCCCTAACTGCCTGTGTTTAGAAAATGTATGGATTTTGAACAATAATGGGCTCTCTATTCTTTGCATGTGGACCATCCATGGCTTAAATTATAGGTAGACAGGCTCTTCATTTACAATATCAAGAACATAGCACTAAGCCTGTCTAAACAACCAAGTACTGCCACACATTATTCAAACTTGAGTATTCTTGTTAATCTGTCCTGTGTTATGAAGAATGCACAAGGGCGGGCCCCTTTTTGTCTGACCTACTAAATTTGTCAGGCCTCCAGAACCGTCAATGAAAAGCACCCACTCACAGCTAATGGATCAAAAACAATCAATCAAAAACAAACTAAAACCTGCCGTATATAAGAGAACTTAATTCCATGTGGCAGAGAAATCCTACAAAATCCCTCATCCTAGAACAGTGGGAAGCCAGTAACCTCTTGATTAATTACAGAAGTATATGGATGTTACACTATTGTACCCGCTGAGGGTACAGCACATTATGGATTGTAAAATTAATATAGAACTTTAAAACAACCCTTATCTGTACAAATGTGATAGTGTAAACATCACTAAATACAATGAAAAGTTACCCTTTCAATCGGAAAATGGAAGAACCAAATGACCCAGAAGTCCCACATGAGGTATATATTACAGGGAAATGCAATCAATACATCAAAGAGATAGCTGCAACTTATATTTATTACATTCAGAATGGTTTGGATATGAAGATAAATGTGGTTTCTACTTAGGTGAGTAATGAAAATGTGGTACAATCATTCACACACACACATTTATATGTATATATAGGTGTGTGTACATATATATACATAATGTAGTATTTTTAGATGTAGAAAGAATGAAGTATCATTATTTGTTACATCTTGTATGGAACAGGATACAATATTGCTTGATGCAAAATTGTTCACTTTTATTCACATGACCTTATTCATATACAAAGATAATTTAACTGTAATATAATAGTCTCTAGTGATTGTGAATCATGGAACTATGCTAATACGACATGTAAAAAGTACCTATATTTATGCAAGTGGATTAAGATCTGATATTCTACAACACAATAGAGTGAGTATATTTCTTAGTACATATATAAATTTAACTATAAATAGAAGACAAAGAACTCAAAAGTACCCAACACAGAGAAATGATGAATATGTAAGGGATGGAGATGCCAATTATACTGATTCACTCATTATTTACTTTATATTACTTATTATTATTGTAGTGCATTTCATTTTTTTCATGTTCATCTATATACAGTAAGAAGCATGTGTATTATGTGTGCTAGAACATATATGGGATCACTATGGGAGGGTGAAGGTACATATATTTATGCCTGTGAGAAAACATGTTAACATTGAGTGTCATGTTTAGTTATTCACCACCATACTTATTGAGACAATATCATTTTCTTGTACCCAGAACTCAATAATTCAGCTAGGCAGGCTGCCAGTCTGCTAAAGAGATCCTCATATTTGCTTTCAAAGCATTGAGATTATGTGCGCATCATCCTACCTAGCTAGCATTTATGTGAGTGCTAGAAAACTGAACTCTGATACTTAAATTGTTAGCCATTTGTCTGGCTTTTTTATACCTATATTTAATAATCCTTTTGTACTCAATAAATATGCATAATAATGTGCAAAATGTTTTAAAAGACAAACATAACGTAATATTACAAACTAATGTGAAGAATGTTGGACATTTCTGAATTGACCTAAGCAAGCAGAATGAAGTTGGAAGGTTTTGAGTTCCTTTTCTCTATAATGATGTAGTCAGCAATATCAAGAACAGTGTCTTAAAACAATATTTAGCTTGATCATAGATCTGCAGTTCCAGCAGGGCTTGAGTTGGATGGCTTGCTTCTGTACCACAGGGTGTCAGTTGATTTTGCTGGCTGAAGCTGCAAAATGCTTTCAACCTCTCGTGTTGGTGGAAGCTGAACTAATGTTGTCAGTCATAGATATCAGCTTTTCTCCTAATGAGACTCTCTGAAATACTGCTTGGGGCTTTTCTCAGCATTTGGCTGAGCTTGAAGAGATTGTTCCAACAGATTAGAAGTGGGGATTGCCATCACACACCATGTGTGAGCCTGAAAATGGTCACAGCCTTTACCCGACATATTCTGTCACAGAAAACTTCCAAACTGAAGAAGGGACTTAAACTCAATCCCTTGGTTGAAAAGGTGAAAAATTTGAAGACAATCAAATATAAACAGATGTATACAGCAAAATCATTAAGCAAGAATTGAAAAAGCAATTGACTATAGATATGTTAATATCCAAACTTTGTTTTTTAATGCAATTCAATGTGTTTGAAACATTATGCCTTACTTTCTATATTCATTTGATGTTTTAAAAACATCTTGCTTTGGATGAATTAAATAATTTGTAATATCACAGAGACATGTTAAATATGCACATAATAAAAATCCCTTACTATATTGGTAATAGAAATATTTCACCACAAAGTAGTCAAAAATTATAAGTAAAAATTTAACAAATAAGAAGTATTCTCTCTTTTTGATGGAATGTGCACAAAGTGAGTGTTTGTTAGAACAACACAGTAATGATACTGTTATCATTTTCTAAACAAAGAATTATTTTTTTATAGAACTCTACATCTATAGCTATGACTGTTAAAATAAGATTAGAATATATAGGTATTATAATTAGCAGCAAATTAATTAATTTTTCTCAGTTAAAACTTCAATCTATCAGGTTTTTGCCTGACCCCCAAAAGAGCCCTCTTTCCACTTCATCTCTTTCCACCCATCCTCCTATCCAATCCCTCAAGTTTCAGTCCCCACCAGCCCCCATTCCATTAAAGAGATCTTTTCTATTACCCTTCCCAGGGAGATCAGTCCTTCTCCTTTTGGGCCTTCCTTGTTATTAAGCCTCTCTAATTCTATGGATTTTAGTACACATATCCTTTACTTTACAGTTAATACCCAATTATGGATGAATAAATACTATGTTTTTCAGAGCCTCTGTTACCTACCTCAGTCAGTATAATTTTATCAAGTTACTTCCATTTGCCTTCAAAATATGCTGTAAGGGAAACTCCCAGAAATCTACAAGGACGACTCCAGCTAAGACTCCTAACAATAATAGATAGAGCCTGAACTATAAACAGATGTGTGAGTACCCCAGTTGTCTTCAGAGAATCTTCATCCTGGAACTGATAGAAATAGATGTAGAGATGCACAACCAAACATTATTCTAAACTCGGGGAATCCTGCTGAAAAGAGGGAAGAATGAAGAAGAGATCTAGGGATCAAGGACATCACAAGAAATCCACAGATACAACTAACCTTGCTCATAGAAGCTCACAGAGTCTAAAGCAACAACCAAGGAGTCTGCATGTGACTGACCTAAGCACTTTTCTTATATGTAACAGTTGTGGAGCATGATCTACTTGGGGGACTCCTAACTTTGGAACAGAGGCTGTTTCTAATGCTTTGGTTGATTACTGGGAACCTATTTTTCATACTGGGTCACCTTGTCCCACCAAAACACAAGAACAAGTGCTTAGTCTTTTTGCAATTTATCATGCCATGCTTTGTTGGTACCCATGGGAGGTCTGTCCCTTTCTGAACAGAAACAGAAGAGCAGTGAATATGAGGGTGGTTGTGGGGAGGGAGAGAGGGATAGAAAGGGAAGAAAACCTGCAGTTGGGGTGTAAAATAAATTAATTAATTAAAAAATAATTTTACTTTATTGCCATTTTCTAGTCCTTACCTGAAAAAAGCCAAAAATAGTTACTTAATTGCCTCTAAAATCTAAAGCTCTTTATTGGTTCTACTAATATTACATTATCATTGTGCCCAACTCTATTAAAATAAGAACATGTAATGATAAGTCATGAGCAGGATTGTGTTTTTCCTGCTAATAAAGTCCAAGAAAATATCCCACTGAAATATACATCTTTCATGGCAAACACTTTATTTCCAGTGTAAAGGTCTGGTCTTTGCTGAATACAATATAAGGTAAGTTCTTACATAGGTCCATATATGTATGCATTTGCTTGTGTATTTGTGTGTTTGTCTTTATTCCTTTTCTCTTTAGGTGTGAATTGAATATATTAAAAACCAATATTATCCCAGTCTCTTTCAGAAGGACCCTAAGAAACTGCCAAAATTATTTCATCCCAAGTGCCTTTTTCTGTGCTATGCAGTTTTGAGCTCTTCCTTTGTCTGAACACTGGCAAACTGAAGTGACAATTACTTTATTTTAAGCTATTGTCAACTTACTGGTCTTTATATCTTCAGAAATCTGTGTAGTCTATCTCACAAACTGACAAAGTTTTTTTTTTTTTTTTTCATTGAAATACTGCCTGGACCATTAGCTCTAGCCTCTTATTGGCTAACTCTCACATATTCGATTAACCAATTTCTAATAATCTGTGTGTCACCATGAGTCATTCAGCGTGTCTGACCTGGAAGCTTCATTGTGGGCAGCTCTCCCTCTGACTCTGTCCCCCTCCCAGAATTCCGTTCTGTCTACTCCACCCACCTAAGGGCTGTCCTATCAAAAGGCCAAGGCAGTTTCTTTATTAACCAATGAAAGCAACCCAAATACAGAAGGACCCTCCTACCTCATTTCCCCTTTTTCAGTTTAAACATAAAAGAAAGGCTTTCATTTTAACATAGAAAAATGTTATGACATTACATATAACAGAACAGTTATCAAGCAAGAATTACAGTTACAATATTTAGATCTAATTTATCTTTTATCATAACAATGGAAAACTATCACTATAACTATCTATCTATTCTTCAACTCCATCAAAGACTCCAGAAGGATATAATATTACCTAAGTAAATGAGAAGTAAGCACATTTCACCAGCTACTTCAAGAGGAAGATGGGCATCCAAGAGGCTCCTTATGGAGTTTGTTAGCCATTTGGGCAAGAAACTGCTTTTGCCTGGACTGCTTAACTGGACACAAAGAACCAGCAGACAGAGGACTGCTGAACTTGCCTAAAGGTGAGATGATCCTTCAGGGTTCCTGCTTCATGAAAGAGTATACAAGACATCCTGCAGAATACAGAGGAAAGTGACTGAACTGTCTATGAAATTTCCTGCTTCATGGAAATGTCTGCTGGATACTATAGGCCTATAGGCTGAATAAGGATGCCCCAATGGTACAGAGGAACTTTGGGTGACTGTACAGGTAGCGAGATGTCTCTGTCATTTTCTGACAAAGTTTTTAAAGACAAATATAAGTGAAAGAAATGGGTGTTTAAAGAAAGATAAGATATTAAGAGGTTCTATAACCAAAATGAATAGTTAAAATATGATTTTATCAAGGAATAATCTATCTCTAAAATATATGTTCACCAGAATGTTCAAAAACAAATTTAAGTCATAGAATCAAATTCCTAAAATCTAACAATGTACAGTACCAACAACTATTAAACCCACTTTTTTGTTTGTTTTTTTGTTTTTTTGAGACAGGGTTTCTCTGTAGCTTTAGAGCCTGTCCTGGAACTAGCTTTTGTAGACCATGCTGGCCTCAAACTCACAGAGATCTTCCTGCCTCTGCCTCCCAAGTGCTGGGTTTAAAGGTGTGTGCCACCACCTCCTGGGTTAACCCCACAGTTTGCAGGGAAGGAATTACATTATATATTCATAAATTAATTAGTTGTGAACCATAATCAATGTAAGAGGAGGAACCCAGGTTTCTGGTCTTCCAGTTTAGAGAAGTTTTCACTACTAATTTCTACAAAAATATGTTATCTGTAGAAGCTATTTTATAATCTACTTGATCATCAGCATGTTAACCACTATATACAGAAATATTTTTGCTCATTGCCAGTCTCACTTTTATAAAGAAGGACACATCTTCAATGAATGATATGGCTGATATTAATCTCAGATGATAGCAAAATGTTATATTTCTGGTATATCTAGCACATATGATGAATAAACTATAAAGTTCTTGTCATACCTTGATATTCATAGGAAATGAATTTCACTTATTCCTAGAGAACACACAAACACACATATATTTAGTATATAATATCTATTTAAATGTAAATAGTATACCAATAATCAATGTCTTGAGTAAAAATATGATATTGGTATATAATCAATGCATGTCTTCACATACGCTTTAAATAATCTCTAAAGTATATATTATCATCAAGACAATGAAAATGCTTAGTGAATTGTTATTATATTGTATTGTTTGGTAATAATGACAGGAAAAAAACACCTATAGGGGAGATTCAACTTTCTATTGTCTCTAAATACTTCAATCTGGTTCTGGGCTCTCTGTCACAACCATGGACAGTAGAGTAATGATCAGCAAGAGACAAGAAAGGAGTTTGGTTCAATACAACTCAATAGCCAGTGTAAATCAAAGTCTGGGTCTCTGACCCCAAGTAGTTAATTTTAGGCATATTTAAGCAGAGTACAATTTGTTAAAAATTTTCATGGTTATGACTCACTCAATCTTGTGTTCACAATAAATCTTAAGACATGACTACATTGAAACTCTTTGTAAAGTATACGAGCTTCTAAAAAAATGGTTCTATAAAATGCAAAAAAAAATTATGATAAAGAGTCTTGGGGAGGATCTAATGTGTTCTGACCACACAGATAGTGCAAAAATCAGCCAGAAGTTAACCATGCCTACTCCCAGGCTTGTGGACAGATAAGAGGTTATGCACCCCTTCCTTCAAAGGAAACAACCCTGTGTGTTTAATTATTATGGACCTCATATCAGTGATTACCTATGAACATAAAAACCTCTGTGCCTCCCACAATCTGGGACTGATTTTATCTGTATGTAAACCTATGGGAACTCACGATTACACTAAGATAATCATATGTATGTGTATATATTTCTCTATATATACGTCTATCTATGCACGTATATAAATACATAGAGAGAAATTTTCCAGGCGTCCTTAGTCTCTATCTGCCCTTTCTGCAGCCCCACAACACAGGACAATCAGATGTGATAGGGAGTCAAGTCAAAGCAGAAACTCAGTTTATTACTGTGAGTCAGCTTATATACATTAAGTGACATAGTGTGATGTGGGGGGTACCTCCAGCCAATGAGAGACAGCCAAGCCCTCCTTCTGGCTGGAGGGACTTCTCCTAGATTTTGCTGTCTCATCCTGACTAGGTAGCTTTGACACTAACCTTCAAACTCGAACCAGGTTTTTCTCCATCCTACACGGCTTGAGGTACAGTCTATGAAATAATTTTGGCTCAACAGAAATTTAATGTTTCCAAGTCCATTTTTGCTATAATAAGAATGTCATGGTAAAGATATATTTTGCATATATCTGGAGTCAAAGGAATGTAAGAAAAATCTGTGTGTGATACCTGGAGAAGGCATTCTTGAATATCATTTTATGGTAAAAAAGGGAAAAGCATTGTAGAGAGAAGTTTCTGTCCCTCCAGGTCCCACTGCCATTCAGTCCCAAATAAGCACACAGAGGCTTATATTACTTATAAACAGGTTAACTCGTTGGCCTATTGCTCAGGCTTATTACTAACTAGCTTTTGTAACTTAACCCATTTTTCTTATCTATATTTAGCCATGTGGCTTGGTTCACAATAAAGCAAAGCTTTCTCAATAAAGCTTTCTCATCTTGGTTTTTCTTCCTCTGGGTTGTGACTTCATCTCTGGCTTTCCTCTTCCCAGAATTCTCCTAGTCTGGTTGCCTTGCCTTTACTACCTGCCTAACTACTGTCCAATCAATGTTTTAGTAAACCAATATCAGTGACAAATTTTTACAGTGTAGAAAGCATTATCCTACAGCAGGGCATAAATGGGAATGATGCTGACCTCTCTCATGATACAAAATTCGAAAAGAAATTTGACTGTAATAAACATCATGAATATATTAATATAAACATGTGAGAAGATCCTAATCACCTCCATAAACTTTATCCTCCAATATCATCACCTTGATGGCTAATGTTTTACCTGGGATTAAGGAGGAAACACCACTTTAAAGTCATTGCTGATTGTAACATCATTTATAATATACATATGTGTATTTATATGTACTTATACATATATATAAATATATGCCTATCTATCTTATTGAATATTCTATTATTTACCTGTCTTCAAGTTAGGATACAGACTAGTTGAAGCTGACAAATGAAGCTGCTATATTTTCTAGCAGAAAATGAGCCAAGAAGTTATGGCTTATGTTAATCATAACCTGTTTTGCCATAGTTTCAGTACAACACTTCTGTATGGGCTTCATAAATAGCATCCGTTTTCATGTTTAGATTGTTGGTTATTTTTTTTGATTAGACATACATATCACTTGGCTACATGTCTATGTAGCTATGGAATATGAATATACTGGTCAAGGATTGATAGTAGATATAAGTACACTGGCTATAAAAAATGAAGTAATAGCATCTGTGAGGAATGATACTGCTAATGACTTCTATTAGAGCATCATTGATATACTGTCAACTGACACTAAATTGTAGAACAAGTGTGAACTAAAAATCTATCATTGTAAATTCTTTGTTGAAAACACACATAATCATTAATCATGCTGAGGGTTTTCTGTAAGAATTTCTGTGAGTGTTGGTCCTATTTAGACACAAATCCACTTAAATAAAATAATATTTTAATAAGTGAGTTGATATTTTTTGATCATGAGGTGAGTTGGGAAAGGAGGAGAAGAAATGCCTTCCAAATGAGTAGTCTGACAAATGGTAAAAAGAGGAAGGCAATTGTTAATTTTTAATCTTAAACACTAAGTCAGGTGATGTGAACAATGAATGGATGAGACTTCCCTGAGAACTCCTTTAAGTATTCAACCTTCCCAATAGGCTGGAAAGAAAGTTCTCTTAAATATTGCATGAATTTGTCTTATAGGTACACTATAGCCTGCAGTTATATTAGTTAAAATGTTCTGGAAATGGAGGTACCCTGCCTCACTTTAGCTGTTAAGAGTAAACTTTGAAGGGAGTTTAGTTGATAGTGCACTAGATGATACTGGCCCCACCAAGAGCATTCCTCTGCCTCCAGGATACCTCCATAGTGCTGGGGACAGATTAAACTCAAACATGGAAAAGTCCTCTAACAGAGTGTTCAGCCAGAAACTTGCAAACCATAGATATGTTTCCTTTCCTTGAAAAGAAATCAAACAGATAATTATTGAATCACAAATATAAATTAAAAGTCTATATAGATCTAAACACAACACAGTTTGAGAAAATAAGTTAAGAATAAGAATATTTTTAAATCAGAATTCTAGAAATGTTGAAAGTTGAGTGAGTGCAATGAATTCCAAGCAGGAAAATTATAACAATGTCAACTTTCATGGAAGAGATAACCAAATGATGCTTCTGGTCACTAGTAATTAAACAATTAACCAATATAGTGACATCTAAATTGCTTTCAAATACTGTCTCACGATATTTCCTTAATTATATTATCTTTTAAAACAAATACAAATTTATTCAAATGTGTTTTTCATCTACACATGGGAGGCAATTCAAGGAAAGAAAAATTCTTCAAAAACTGTGTCAGAACTTAAGTTCATATGGTGTCTCCAAAAATGAGAAATATATTTTATATAAGAGTTAAATTTATCTTTAAAGCTTTAGTTGGTTAATCAGAAAACTAGCTATAATAATATTTATTCTAGCTTTATATAACAGAAGTTTGAATGAGAAAGCAGGTATTATGTTTAATATTTACTGTGAAAATTATGCAGAGATGAGTTCTTTGTCTATCACTATTGTTGATTTGATTGCTTGAAGATACAACAATCAAATTTTTAATTAATTGATCATTTTAACACTTATCTTAAGGTATGCATTAATAGTAACAAATAAAATAAAAATAGTAGGCAGTCATTGTTTATTTAGTGCAGAAAACTGTAAGATAATAGATTGAAGGGAAGGTGACAAGGATCTGGGAGAAGTTGAGGGACTGGAAAGTAATCAGAAATCATTGTATGAAAAATACCTATTTTCAATAATAGAAAAATAAAAGAAGTTATAAAATATTTTTAAACTTCTCACCAATTCCATTATGGAATCATAGCTCTTTTAAATGATGCTTTTATGTGGATTATAATGCTCCAATAAGAGTACAAGTTCAAGATCAAACTGCTTTTAAGTGTAAGAATTACTAATGATGAACATTGATGGTTTCAGGTTATACTGACCTCAGAATTAGATATAAACACACAAATCTATCAGCATTGAGACATCATAGTTAATTGCCACTTCTTCTGATTGAACTGTATTATATGGGGTGAATATGTAAATTATTAACTACATTAATCTTAACAGTTACAAATCTTATTTTTCTGTAAAAAAGAGTAATTCAGAATGACAGAGCTAGCACAAATCTTCCTGTTAAAAGTTGTAAAAGATTCTTGGAGTCTTCTGAACCTGGCTTGTTTCACTGAGCCAGTCTGCAATATAAGACACAGAAAATGTGAAATTTTAAAAGGTGAAAGAGAAATTCTCCAGATGTCGCTTTGTGTTTTCTTTAACAACAAATGCTGCAAAGTGAAGTTCTGGACTTCATAGAATACAATCTATATTATAAAATCTTTGTAAAATTAATCGTGTATATAGTAGATGAGGTTTATTCAAAAACAGACCATTTTACAGACAGCGTATTGCCTCTACATAGAAAATGATGCTCGCAGACAAAATAGTATTCAGTCTGAATATCTATGAAATGGAAAGTCCTCAGAGCTTTTTATTCAAAGAGGTGGATACAAGACATTGCCACCACAGTCAAGGTTAATGCTTTTTTGACTCTCATTTCCTGGCAGAACTTTTTATAATAATTTTCTTTCTGTTATCATTTATTGTCTTGTAGTTGGATTCTGCTTCTAAAGCTATCATATATATATACATTGAATATATCATACATATTGAATATATATGTGTGTATGTATGTATTCAATTATTTGTAACTTAAATTATTGATAAGGTATGATAGTGATTCATACTTGCTATCAAGTAATTGCAACTTTCAATTTCTTATTGATGGGTTGAAATGTATTTAAAAATACCTCAGTAGTATTGTCCATAATGAGTTAGAAAGCATATTTATGGAGAACTAGAGAAAAGACATCAATCTATGACAGAGGAATTATCCAGAAGGAATAGGAGTCTCATGATGGTCATATATCTGACCCAGCAACAGGACTTACTTCTTGCTTTCCTCTTTTCTAAGTGGGAATCATACAGAACATCAAAATACTTTCCCTGCTCCCAAAATGAATGTGTTGAGTGATTAAAGATTCACTGGCATTTCACCAAAAGTAGCTTTTGTTGGGACAAGTAGAGTTCATGCCTCCCATGGTAAAAGAAGGACTGTACTTTTAAGTATGATCTAAGCAAGTGTTCGAATAAAAGGCTATTTCATTCACTCTCAAAATAAATATGGAAATTCCTTTAAAACAAAAAAATAAAAATAAAATTATTTGTTCTATAAAAAAAGAAACGTATTAGAAAGAAAAAGAAAAAAGTATTACTGGATTAAATATGGCTGCAGTACTTTGCCGTATGGAAGACTGCTATTTTGTACAACTGACAAATGAGTAACAAAAAATAAATAGATCAAACATCATAATAAAAGACTTCAAAGTTGGGTCACTACAAGGACATAATCATGAGACAAAGAATTAGAAATTCAGTAAGTTTCTAGGGTGATAAACAGATTCCTAGTAATTGTGTTTTGCAAGGATTTTTTTCGCTATGTGCCACTAAAGTTTAGCTGATGCAGCCAGTGGAGGAGCAAAGGCACAGGCAAGTACACAGCAAGCTCTGTGACTGTTGATGGTTTCCGTTCTCAGCAGGAAGTCCCAGCCAAACAATATCGATACTGATGGAGCAAGACTGAAGAGAGCAGACACTGTAACACAGGAACAGCAGGCTCAACAAGGGGAAGCATTTAAACAGAGATGATGCTATAGGACTGGATTCTTAGAATATAGCTTTCTAGATACAAATGCAGTAATGCCCTAAAATAAATGTACAATTTTTTGAAGTTTTCATAAAAGCCCCAAAGATTCATGTCAAATAGTGAAGTGGGTATTTCAGAGAGAGAGAGAGAGAGAGAGAGAGAGAGAGAGAGAGAGAGAGAGAGAAACAGAGAGAGAGAGAAATAAGCAAGTTATTTTAACAGAGTTTCAGTCTCAGAGAAAGAAATTTCAAAGTATAGCCAAAGGTGTAAGAGATATGGGAAGATCTTATGAATCAAAATCTAAACGCAGGGGCACCAGGATGGGATGAGAATATATAGAATATGGAGAAATCTGTGATATGTAAGTCAATTCCCTCAGATATAGAATATGGAGAAATCTGTGATATGTAAGTCAATTCCCTCAGAGCATGACCATCTGGGAGTTAATTCTGCACTTGTATCCTAACTCAACTCTGTTTCAGTTCAGAAAAAAAAAGTGCTTTCTGTAGCAATGTCCTCTGCTAAGAAGGAGGATATCAATTTAAGTTGCTGAAGGATGTCTAAAGATACACTGCATGATTTTCCCATCACAGACCCGTTACTCATTCAGCATGCAGTATCCAGAGTCAGGAATGGTCCAGCTGAATAAGATCTCTTCCTTGCTAAGTCTTCCCTTAAGGCTGTGAGCACTGGGAAGATGTTCTTATTGAATTTCTTCACAGTTTTAAATGTAGAAACAGCCTTATGGATCTGGATATGTATAATATCTCCTGTTCATTTGGCTTTGGTTGGTTTTGCATGACTAGCATGAAACAGGCTGATGAAATCTAACTTGGTTCTGAGTTTTCTAGAACCTGATATTTTTCAATAAATCCAAGTGTGACTACCCTTCCAGTTCCTAGCAAAACTCTCTCCTGCCCCTCTCAAAGCATAACACCAGATGTTTGATCTCCCTATTCGTCACCCTGACTCCAAATCTTCCTACTGGCTCTTTGTTTTAGACAACCAGTAAAATTATCTTAGTTAATAGCTTTCTTTGTCAAATTTCAGATTTGTTAACTCCATAAAACACATTGTTATGTAACCTTCATCTCTACATTTGAATATAAAATTCTGAAAAAAATGTTGCCAAAATGAATGCATTTTTATTAAATAATGATGCTTCTTCAAAGTGGATTTTTGTTCAGGAAAATAAATACAACTTGTCAACTATTCATCAAATGATACAAGATTGTTCTAATGCTACTATAGATTGGGAAATACAATTTTAAATTTGAGCAGATAAAGGTCTTACTAAATGATTCTTTCTACTGAGTTTTGTTTTATGTTTAGAAGCACTAGTACTTTGAGCTATATATGCAGGAAAGAACTATTTGAACTTGATCAGGTACTCACCATTGCAGACTAACTTTTGATCTTAATAGAAGTCTATAACCATGTGGCTTTTATTTTTCAGCTCCAATATTAGCTCTTTCTATTCATACATTTCATCAATAAGGATTGTGTACTAATGCGAAGCATATTTGTGTGATTAATATTACTGAGACAGAAACTCTGAAGTGGGTTACAGGAGGAAAGGATTTATCTGACGTATACTTCCAAGTCATGGTGACTTAAGAAATTGGGAACAAGAAATCAGTCAGCAACTGAAAGGTATGACCCATGGAGGCATGCTGTTTACTTGCTTTCTCATGGGCTTATGCTCAGTACATAACCAGAATCACAAGCCCATTGCATGACATTATTCCCATCCCTCAAAAGCTATCCCCATTTGATAACCACTTGCAAATGAAAATTGAGATTTCTTCAAGGAGGTCTTACTGAAAAAACACACTACTCTTAAAAGGTAAGCCCCATGAGCAGCAGTAGATGGGAAACAGAGAATAAACTCAAGAGCAGCTTTGGGGTCACTTGGTTATTTCGTCATGTCAAGGCTTTTCCTTTTATAAATCTTATTTTTTATTATTTTAATTTATGTAACACGTATGCATGTATATATGAATGACACATTCCTTTCTTTTTACCCTTCAGGTCCATGACATAAATATTATGACTTCCAGTTTGAGGTTTATGGAATTCCTAATTATGAGAAAGAACTAGGGGTATCTGCATCTTTATCTGATTCTTGTGACTTTTATTGGGCTCCCTTCCCTATGTTAGTTTGTTTTGTCCTTATCCATTGTGGCAGTTTTTGTTTTATCTTATTACATTATATATTATTTCATTATTATACCTTTTTATTTTATTTTCAGTGAGAGACAGTAAGGAGGTAGATGCACACTGGATGAGAGAAGAAATTTAGAGAGGATTTGGGAGAGGTGCAGGGGCAACTGCAATCAAGATATATTAATTGAGAAAATATCAATCTTCAATAAAAAGAAAAAAGAAATGAATATCTACCTAACACAATCTATCTATTGCTTGGCATAGGGCAACAAGAAGTGCATATATGAAACATCTCTAAGACAATTGAGAGTATAGATTCATCACTGCAAGTTTGTCATGGACAAGGATATGATAGGGAGATTTCTTTGCCATTGTTATTTTATATGACTGTAAAGCTCAGGTGTAATTCAGCACTTTAAAAAGAAGGCTGTGGACATGCAACAAAAATACTGAAGAATAAGTCTGACTGTTTCAAGACAAACTTTCTCTATAATCACACTGATTAGTTTATTTAAGTTGTAAATAAATTATGAAAAGATTTTTGATGAAAGAAGAGCAATATATGTCACCTGTTTTAATATATTTTACTTAAATTGTCACATGTCATTTACATACTGGTAAACACTGTGTAATGACCACATTGGGGTAATTAACATATCCAGCACCTCAGATATATCATTTCCTTGTGTGGGCGATGTACAAAATCTTCTCTACTGCTTAGAAATTTGTGATTAACTTTTTTCAAAGAGTTAAAACTTGGTTATATTTATTGTCTGTTCTAAGCTACTGCTATATACATAAGAACGGAAGAAACACAGAGTTTGTTAGTCTTAGAACACCAGCAATCCTGAGCTATAGCCCTAAAGTGAGCAATATTCCTAGGAATTATTTGAACTTCTTAATGTAGACTGGAATATGTATTTATTTATCTTAAAATATACCTAGTATAAGCAGTTTTAACTACTATTTTCTCAGTCAAGTATGGAAAAATGAGTAAATAATTATCCCAAAGCTACATATAACTATATGCATATATACATATATGGACTATAACTAAAAACACTTATGGAGTACAATCCATAACAATTACATAACCAAATTGATATGCAATGTAGTATTAATTTTGAGTTCAACCTGTCTCCAATGAAATGTCTTCAATATTTTGTGACATTACTTTAGGCACTCCTTTCTGGGAGTCTTATTTCCTCTGTGCGTGAATTAATTTCAACCATCATATTACATTAAATAAAAGTAAACAAAACACACTTACTTCAGGTGAAAGTTGGACACAATAAAACCAAACAGCAAAAAAGGGAAGCCTGCCCCCCCTAAAAACCTCTGATTTGATAAATTTTCTTATGAATGAATCTGTAAAATGAAAGAAAGGATGTAATGGCTAATATAGAAACTGACAGTTTGTTTAGAAAGAAGTTTGATTAAGTCTACTTTGTGGAACTTGCACTATTATATTCTGATGTAAAACATTTCTAACCCCTATTTAAATTTTGAAATGCAATATCAAAACTTCACATCCATACATTTAAGGATCATAGGACATATTTTCTACTAGCATTGAAAAATAATTCTGGGCATAGTTGGCGCACCCCTTTAATCTCAGCACTCAGGAGACAGAGGCAGGTGGATCTCTGTAAGTTAGAGGCCAGCCTGGTCTACAAAAGCTAGTTCTATGACAGACTCTAAAACTACAGAGAAACCCTGTCTCAAAAAAAAAAGAAAAAGAAAAAAGAAAAAAATATAGCATATGGAAAAAGTTTCCACAGCAAATTATGCTCATGTAATATCCTACTGTTTCCTCAGCAAGCACAGTATTACATGGGCCATTACTCCTCTGAAAACTGAAAATGAGTAATCATAAAAAAATGAGTTTTAAACCATAATAATAAGACTTTTAAATGTCATAAACACTGTCTAAATTCACCTTCTTTCAGCCATATATCTTCAATATAACTTGTATGTACTGTACATGGTTCCTACCTGCAGCATTATTGGTGAAGAATGGTAGACTTGTCACAACTCGGCATTGCAAATGAAATGTCTAATAGTGCTTGAGATGATTATGTTAGCAGGCACTGTGAGTAGATCCTGGGGAAGATTTTATCTTTATGAGAAGCCTTGATTAGGATACTATACTGGTTACTAGGGCTGTCAGAAAGCAGTGAGGTAAATCTTTAATCACTTAATAGCGGTTAACAAGGAAATTTCTGTTGCTTATTTCTTCCTTTTCTGTCTGTTTATGTCAGGGAGATTTCATTACCACAGTGTAGCACATCTTTTTGGCAACAATGATATGAGTCTGTTAAAAAGTAAATTGAGCAATAACGCAGAGAGAAAATGGAACTATTCAAGAGCTACATGCAATTATCTGAAGGCCCCAAGGAGAACAAAGTGGAGCATCTGTTGCTAAGGGAAAAAACAGCAGTAGATGTCTACCTACATGCAGAGAAAATCAACAGACTAACATGGGCAAACATTTTAATAGAGCAACCATCTGCAGCCTCACTCACCTTGTGCTTAACCGGGACCAAAGCCACAGCGACCAATAAATCAAAAGCTCAGATAGGACTGTATAAGGTTCAGTAATAAAATTATAATATAGAACATTTAATGCTTTTTTGTTTTATCTCTTCTATTTTTATGCCCAGTTTATTACAAATAGCTGTGACTATAAAAAATAAAAATGAAAAGAGTCAAAATGATTCTAAGATATTTTCCACAAAGTAATTTGTACAGCAGTGCCAATTTCAACACTCAGTTTTCAAATAAGCACAGATATGTAAACAGGTCAAATAGGATATTCAAGGCTTTTTCTTACATGTATTGGTGGATAGGAACAATGAAATAGTGAAAATTTTATCTGCCTGATGATAAGTCTAAGTATGACTTTTCTTATCCACAACATAAATATTTTGTGATTCATAATTTCAATTTCATTTCAAGTGCTAACAACATGTATATATAAAAACACACAAATGGAATTTTTGCCATGACTATCAAGATAAATTTCCTGTAATAGTACTTCAACTCATTTTTGTTTTCTGAGAATACCATGATCCAAATGGATTAAATGAATTTTTGGATTTGTAGCACTAATAGTATACATTATTTAGCAATATTCCACATGCAGGCTTAAAGCAACATTCTGTGCTTCTGGAATTGAAAAGATCCAGTTTCAACAGGGGCCAATCTGGTACCACAGGTAGATGACTGACTGGACCACTCACTGCTTCTGAGCTCAAGGTACCCACGCCAAAAGTAATTAGACAACTTTTACATCTCTTCTCAAATGCATCTGAAGGAAAGCCAGAAATTCCAATTTCAGTGGATTATCCACATAATACATTTAGTAATCTAATCCAATTATGTGTAAACTTTGTTTAAGTCAGAAGAGTCTATAAATATGATAACTTGGAACATCCAAACCTTTCCCCAATTTGTGGGTATTTTAATTAGGAAGCAGACTAGAAAAGAATAAAACTATCTCAGCAATGTTAAACATCTGTAATCTCATCTCTTGCTTGTTTTCTTAAAATGTAGGCCTAGTGTCAAGAGATATAGTGGATAGGTCAGTACAGCTTGATCAACTAAATCTGCTAAAGCAAAGTTTGCCTTAGCCCTTATTTGTGATTTACTGACAGAAAAATAAGGGAATCAGAAGTCTCCTTTTTATTGAAGGTCAAGAACTTAAATGAGCATATTTCATGGTTGAGCTAGAGGTTGAAATAAATGATACTAATGGGTTTTATCAATGATACTATAGTCTCTAAAGGCCATCTTACAGGGCTCTGTGATGAATTTCAGTCTCCCACAGTCTTTTTCTGTGCCAGTATGGCTATCCCATCCAGGCTACATATGTACAAAATTGTAGAAAATACTAAAATTTAATAAGAATTGATTTAAGAAGAAATACTGAAGAATTACCAATTCATGCTTATACTGAATACAAGAGAAAAATGGTTGAGTTGTGGCGGGGGAAATAAAGTGTTTTTGGAGCACAGTAGTGCAAATCATATTTGGGATGAAATTAGTCTGTCACTCTTGCTTCAGATATTATTGCCATTTCTAAAAAAGCTATGGGAGAAAGTAAAACAACAACAGAAAGCACACACTGTTGGGAATGTTCTATTAAAGCAAGTTGAACTGATTCATCGCTGTGGGATAAAAATGTTAATCCCACAAACAACTAGACTTTTAAAACAAACACATTGTCAGCATATACACTTGTTCTCCACTTCTGATTAGACACTGTCTCCTTTGTTTTCCTTTCAAAACTATAGTGCCACCAAAGACTGATTAGTAGAATTTCAACCACATATCACATATTGTTTGCATTTTTAGTTTACAAGAGCATGTTTTTAGAAATCTAAGAAACGAAAACAATTTCTTATTGAAACTTATTACTCTTCTTTTACTTCTGTAGATTTACTTCTGTAGATTTATTTCTGTAGATTTTTATTCTTTTAAAAGCACATTCCCCTCCAAAATAAATCACCTTTGCTTCAAGTGAAGCTCTTGACTACTTTGCCTCATTCCATCACTATGCCAGGCCAATTGGGGTGGAGTTCTGAATAGTTGTAGAGTTCCTTTAAGGCTACATTGTTCCTTCAGTAGTCTTACTGTATGTAGGTACATTGGATTCTTAATAATATGACATTTGATGAGTCATTTAAGTTTTATTTTGACAGAAAAAAAGACCATACAAATGTGGGAATGGGGGCGACACGGTGGTACCCTTCTACTGCCAAGTACAAGTTGTGAATGGTAAATAATGTAGAAACTTCAATTAAACAGAAATTTCCAGCACCTGTATTGGAAGAGCGAGAACAACAATTTATTTTCAGTACCAGTGACATGCTTTGGAATTATGAAGCCTCATGAATTATAAGTATGTTCATATCAAAGGAATCATACTAGACATCAGCTGGTTTAGTAGCTAATGCTAAGTTGATGTAGGGTGTACATCATTTGGTTTCTAGAGTAGACAGCTAGTAAAGTACATAAAACTCTATAGTCACCATGCTATAATAGTGACCTCCAGTATATGGTTATATCTTATACATGAATAAATAAAAGGTCACCATTGGGAATACAAAGAAAGATTGTTGCATTTTAATGTGTTGATTTAGGTAAATTATGCCATATATTTTGACTATGTAGTTAAATTATTAGTTTCTCAATATTTATACATAGATAAATATAAACAGAAAATTTTTAAAAGATTTGTATCAAAAATTCAAATGAAATAAATATTTTAAGACATTCTAAATGATTCTTTAGCTTCAGGTATATTGCTTGATTCACTTTTTATTGATTTCAAAACTTTTTAGAAAAGTATCATTGTTGATAGCTGAAAAGATGTTTTTAAGGAATCAAAAGATAGGTGACATGTAGCAATAAAGACATTTGGTATTTTTGCTATTGTTGAGAAACCATGATTATATACTTTGCCCTTTAATTGATTTTCAGTAACCATTAGTTGTTCTATCCAAGCACATTTCCCATCAAAAACACAACCATGACAGGAAAACTACTCTTTAAAAAAAACATGTTAATGCCTCTTTCTTTAGACATTTCACAGAAGAACATCAGAAATCCTGATAATGAATGAAAAGTTGGCTCAGCAACATAGTTATTATTGTAAAATTAGCAATAAAATCAAGTAGTTTTAGAAAAAGAAGGCAGGCATACTGAAGATAAAGCAAAATGTAACATTATCACAAGTCATTAATAGTACTAGTAGATACATATGCACAAATCAAGTTCCTACTGAAGCAACAGGGACAAAATCAAGTTAATTACTATTATGTGTAATTACATGAAACAGATGTCAAGTTTCTTACAGTGCCTAACACAGAGCTAAAATGATTTTAAATGGATCAGTAGATGAAGAATTGAATAAATGAATAATATTATCAATTGAAAGATTTTGGAAAAAATAAGATAAAATTGACTGCAGCTAACATTGATAAAAATACAATCATTGAAAATATAATTGAAACATTACAGAAATCTTGGGAATCAGAATAAAAAAACAAGGGACAGAAAAACTGAGAAATAATTTCATGAATGCTTCACAAATATGAATAGCCTTAAAAGAGATATTGCTATAGAATATGTGATGTTACCAATACCAGATGTACAAATACGAACTGTAAGTACTACACTTTACATAAAATCTGTCCATTCTGAAACTCATGTTGAAAGTGGCCACTGTCAGTGTTGCACTTGCAATTAAAAAAAATAGGCTCACAAGGCTGACTTGCCAGTAACCCTAGGAGATCTTTGGCTTGACAGCCTACCCAAAATGATAAGATTTTGATGTGGCATTCCCCTCTGCATTCTCTGAATATGTTTTATTACCAATGGTTAGTTAAGAAGTTGCTTTGGCCTATGTCAGGGCAGAATATAGCAAGGCAGAAAATCCAAGCAGAGATAGAGGAGGAAAGAAAGCAGCAGCTGGGAGTTGTTATGTAGCTGACAAAGGAGAAGGAATCCAGAACCTTACTGGTAAGCCACAACCTTTTGTCAATGCATAGATTAATATAAATGAGTTAATTTAAGATGCAAGAGCTTGCTAGAAATAAGCCTTAACATTTGGTCAAACAGTGTTGTAATTAAAATAATTTATGTGTAATTTTTTGAGACTGAATAACTACAGGAACAAGCAGAACAATTCCATTTTCAAGCTTTGGGTTTAGTAAGAGAATGTCTTCAGCAATAAAGCACAGAGCAATAGAGCAAGATACCCAACACCTTCCTGTAGATTATGTATTCACACATTCAAGTGCTTCAGATACATATATAACACCCATACACAAAGTATACAACATTTAAACTTGTAACCACACTTAATAGAAATGTGGAGCTATTTTTTAGGTAGCTTTGTTCTTCAAAGAAAATGTGAAACAAAATAGATGATAATTATTAAGCACTCAAAAATATTCTAGGTTTACATGCAAATGCAAAACAAGGAATGATTTCTGTATTCACAATAATTTCCTATTCTATTACTTTTAGAAAAATCAAATATATAATATATGTAATGGATATGAAGTATTTATTTATTTCTCTTATTTCTTAAAGTTAAAAAAATCTGTTTATGTTAACTATTTTTGTGACTTAATTGTATGATTGTATTTGATCATGTGACTCAAAAGAAGAATATTATTGAAAGAGGAATCATTAGTACTCCTTACTCATAAAGAGACTGATCCTGTGAAAAGCCTAAATTCCCCAGTTACTGATCTAGTTCATTAAAAACTGTGTTTACCTTGCATTTGACTTCTTCTACATGTTACTGGTTCTGAATCAACTATGGCATATTGAAGAAGGACGCTTAAAAGAAATCCCACACTAGCTCAGAATTGAGAATAATAGATGGTTATTTATTTAAGGGTAGACTCACAAATCAGAATCCTCTGCTGGAATGAAGAACAGCAACCAAATCCTGCAGCCAGAAAAGAGGCCGGATGCATGCTTTACATGAGCATAAATAGTATAAGAGGTCATATCCCAGTGGGCGGGTAACTTGAAGTCTACTGGCTGTAGGATTTTCTACAGCAGCATATTGTGACATAGCAATTACCACACTGTTTTTAATCTTACAACTGCCACAATCTTTACTGAATTCAAGTCTTCCTTTTCTACAGTAGAAATCCACAAGTGTTTTAGGGTAGTGACCATATTTATTTTAGAATGTTAGTGGAACTGAAATAATAATTTAATCACATTAATGAGATATGGAAATTTTTGTATACAATCAAAAACAAAAATTAATACTAAGATGAGAGTACTTCTTTAAATGCTACCTATATTAATTAAAATTCTTTTAATTGCTACATATTTTAATTAATTACAATTTAATTTTAATTGAAATATGAATTTTAATTTTAATTAAAATATGTAGATCATTTAAGTAGTATATAAAATTTTTCTATATATTCTTTAAAAGAACTGTGTAACATACATTTTGATGGTTTATGATTAAAAAACTTGTATAATCAATATTTTATAGAATCTATGAAAAACATCTGTAAGAATTCAATATCTATTTGGGTACACTTTTGATAGTGTCTGTGTAGCTATGTATAAAATTACACAAATTGATTGTAAATGTGGTTGCCAAGCACAAATAGTAGCTATAGTGAGAGAATTCTTACTCTAAGATGATAGATACAATATAAATGTACAGAGTTTTTGTTTAATAATAGTACAGAAAGGGTCTTGCTTCATCTATACCTTTTCATTGACACAAAGGCAGCATTCAATAACACCAGCTAAAAATTTTGTGTGATATTTTCTCATAGCACTGACAAAACCCCACCCTAGGCTTAGAGTGGAAGTACATCTGCATCTCTGTAAGGAGTTATGAAGAAAAACATTACAACCTTGAAATAGGGTGACATTTTCTAGAAAATACAAAAAATAAATTTTTATGAATAAGCAAAAGCTATTGTAGCCTGGGAACAAATACACTTTTCTATATGAGGAGGACTAACAAGTTGTTGTCTTTTAAGATGAAGAAGGATGCTTAAAAGAAATCCCAGACTAGCTCAGAATTGAGTATAATAGAGTGTTATTTGTTTAGGGGTAGACTCGCAGATCACAATCCTCTGCTGGAACAGTAGACAGCAACGGAATCCTGCAGCCGGAAAAGAGGCCGGACAGGCATTTTACATCAGCATAAATGGTATAAGAGGCCACACCCAAGTGGGCGGGTAACTTAAAGGCTATGCAGTAGGAATTCCTACAGCATAGAGAGATAGCAACTGGATCTCCTTATTAGATGACTGCTTTTCAGGGACATTTGGTGGATATCTTGAGATAATTTACGCCATCAGAAATGGCGTGATTCTACTGACTTCAGTAGAATAGGCTATTCAGGCAGGTATTCATCCTGAAGAGCATACAACAAAAGTTTCTGTTCCAATATATTATGTAAGAAATAGAAAAACATATCATTACCAATTTGTTTTGAAACATCCATTTAGAGTTTACCTGTTGGTGATAATCTCATTCAGAGAAGGACATAGTCCAGGCTGGAAAGGAGTTTGAAATATCTGCCTTTATAGTTACTATTAAAGGAGGGTATATAGCCAGAGAGTTGTGGTACACACCTTTAATACCAGTACTTGGGAAGCAGAGGCAGGCAGTTTTTTGTGAGTTCAAGGCCAGCCTGGTCTACATAGTGAATTCCAGGACCGCCAGATCTATGTAGAGATCCTGTCTCCAAAAACAAAATCAACAAAACAAAACAAAAGAAAACAAAAACAGATATGAAAATAAAAATGGAGGAGGAGATAGCATCCCAGCCTAGAATCATTTATCATACCAAGCCACTATTTCTTCAGTTTATCAAAGATCTATGTAATTTAACCTACAAAAAATTTCACACTGAATGATGGTTACTAAATATGGAAAAATATTCTATTTGCTTCAGTTTGTAAGATAGGCCATTTGTTTCATGACATCACTGTATGAAAATTACATTTCAGAATCACAGAATTTTTATATGAGATTTCATGTAAATCCTTATACTTCTCATATTCCACATTCTACATTTTTATATCTTTGACAATCACCCTTATTGTATTGAGAAGGGCATTGAGAAGGTTACAGCTCAGGATCCAAGGTTAGTTGATCAATCTCAGTTCTGCTCCATAGCCAGATGGCCACCAAGGCAGTATACGGTTTCTCTGGGCTTTAGTTTCTTCAGAAGAATAGATCTGCAAACTGACCAATTGTCCATTTCTTAAACGTGCCTTTGAACAATATGCCTTTACTCTCAGGCTACAGTAGACTCAGAGTAACTGAAGTGCTAGGAAGAAAACACTGTAGTTATGGGAGCTCTGGTCAGCAAGGCTGCTTTTGCATATGTCTGGAAGTATCACATATCTGTGTGGCTAACAGTATGTCTATGAGAAGCCTGGGTGGTTAGTGAAAAAAACACATGCATAATAGGTGTATATTTTCAAAGTACAGCTAGAGCAGAGATTTTTGTTGGGCAAAGAGATCAGGAATATCTAATTTTCAAATTTTAGAACTTAACTAATAGTTTTTTAAAAGCTGGATTTTTCTGAAATTGAAATATGTTGAATTTGAGTTATCAAATTAAAAGTACTATAAAGAATTAAAAGCATTATTTATGATAAGAAAAGCACTTTGGTGATATGATTTTTTCCTGCTATTCAAAAATTTTACCATGCATTCAGTTGTATGGATTCCTTTTTTCATTTTTATAAATTATCATGAAGAATATTTTATCTTTGAGACTCTAGGCCATTCTATCTATTCCTAAGAGAGTCTATGAGGTCCCATAATTTGACTGTACAGTATAAGCGTGTACTTTGCCTACCAACCTGTCACTAGGAGCATGTGGTGAGTTTCCAGAATATTATTGCATGACTCACTACTCATACTGTCGTTAATCATGAGGAGATTGATCCAAGGGCCTCACTTGTGCCCTATTTTAACTGGTTAGGATATGCTTCATTTTCCCAATTCTGTTTGTTTCAAAATTAGCAGGACACAGTCCATTGCAGAGTTTATGTAACAGTAGGCTTGGGACCATTTTTTTCTAGATCTGGAGAAAATGCTCATATTTAAATGGTTTCATAAGGAGGCCAGAAGCAAGCTTTTGAAAAAAAAGAAAAGAAACTACTTATTGATAAGCACAGTGAGATTTGGGGAAACTAACAATGGTTGGTAAAACCAATGTCATTTCCTTTTCTTGGCTTTTCAGTAAATAACATACTAATCCAAAAACATTTATTTCTTTAGAATTTATTAAATGAAATTGTCTTACATTTTCTTAAACTACAACAAAGAGGAAAATGAAGGCAGAAAAATGTTCATGGAAAATTTACTAAAATTAAGTCAAAGAGGTAAAAATCAAATAACAGAACCAGCCTTAGTTTATATTTGTTTTCAGCAAATAACTTTTAGTGGTTGGAATGACATGCCCACCATAGTAGTGGGAATTCTTGGTCACAGCTGGTGGTGCTGTTTTCGGGAAGCTTGGGAAGTGTGGCCCTACTGGAAAGGGCTTGAAAATGGAGGAAGCTCTGAGATAAACCTTTGTCCTGTAGAGTTCACTTTTTCTGCTTTGTTCTTTTGGTTGAAAATGTGAACCCTCATATTATTCTCCAGATACTATGACTGCCTCCTATTCCCTCTGCTACTCAATCATTGACTTATACCTTTTGGAAATGTAATCCCCAAAGAAACTCATTCTTCTCTAAAAAAAAAAATAGCATAGTGTTTTATTACTGTTGTGCAGAAATACTAGAATGTAACTAAGGATATTTTTATCTGAAAATAAATTGACTCAAAAATGCAAAAATTATGTTTTAGTTTAAATATTTTTCTAATTCAAATTTTAAGACCAGAGGGTAAAAATACAGAAACATTTTCATTCATGTATAACAGCATCCTAATACTCAAAATAGCAAAAAGAAAAAAACGTTCTATTTTAAAATATGTACATTTTATGCACATATTTTGCTCAATACAAATATTATTGCTAGATGTTTCTGGTTTTCTCTTATTTTCTTTAGAAGAAAGAAGAAAAATGGCATATACAGGTCATAATTCAACAACTAGCGTGGTAAAGTCAGAATTTGAGCCACATAAGGTAAGATTACCTGTGTACTATTATGTCTTTATCTAATCAAGCAGAAACTTTTCTCAGGAAAAAAGAGAAACATTTTTCTTAAATATCTAAATTATATATTTATAAATATATATATATTTATCCACTCTCTTACATATTTAAGGCATTTTACATAATTGTTATGGTATGTATATATTCATGAAAATATTTTTATCTATATGCACATATTTATTAAGTGTGGCCTGTTAAGTCTATGCAATGACACCTGTATGTATATTTTCAGAGTTGACCTTTTGGAACTGGGCATTTGGTGTATTCTTCCTTGAGAAAGTCCAGCTTTCCAATTTCCAGCTTTCCTCAGTAGCCTATGTTCTTTCTGTAGAGATGGGGCCTCATGGGCTTTTCTGGGTTCTGTTTTGTACATGCATTGGTGCTGTCATTGATCAGCTCATATCTGGGTAGTCATGTTGGGGGGACTTTATGGTTATGACATAGTAACTAGCAGACAATTGTTATGTTACTAGTAGACACAGTCTCACAGCAAACTCCTAATTCTATGGCTCTTGAAATCACTTTTCCACCTCCACAGTGTTTCCTGAGCCTTAGGTATAGGAGCGTTTTGTAGATGTATCAATTATACTCATTTTGCCCCTCTTTCTCAATGATTCCAGAGTCTTGGGAAGACACTACTGTATATATGTGCCTTTAAGAACTGTGTCTTTGCTGTCTCTTACTCTTTGCACCTTGACTAAACAGCATCACTGTGTTAATCATCACCTATTCAAAGTAGAATCTTCTCATATGAGAGCTGAGATTTGTATTTTGCTCTGGTTATTACTAAGTTATTAGGAGTCAGTTTAATATTGTGCTGATTTAACATCATAATAGCAATAGGATCTCCACAGCGATTGTGACCTATCTAGGCACTGGTTCTTAGATGAATAATCATGCCAGATATGAATATCATTTTGTGGAGCTGGGATTCAATCTATTTAGAAAGCTTCTGGTTACTACCATGATGGGATATATCACTAATGCACTAGTAAGCATTTATTACTAGATCAATCATTATATAGCACATTTTGCTGGGTATGATTCAAGATTTCAGTCAGTACCAGCTTGCTTTCATCACTCTTTATGACTTAAATATATGGTGTCTTCAGCAATGTGGTCTTATACTCAATTTCTGGAAGGTAGACAGGAACAATGACTCTTATAATGTTTGAGACATCAGTGAGAAATTACTGGGCAACAATCTAAAACAAGTAACCCATTCTTGATTGATTGGTGGAGTTCTCTGAACCTTCACCAGTTTAGTGTTTTGTATGATCTATGAGTCATGTTTTGCTTAAATATATTCAGCTGAATTAATTTGTTTATTTTCTTTGACATTTGGCACTTTTATTAAAATGTTGTGTAATATTAGTTTTTGTCAATAAAATAAACTATGCGTAATAATTACAAGTTGTTAAGATAATACATCCTACTCTAATATATCTTTTTATTTTAATTTACATAGAAGACAAAAAATTTAATTGAGATCCCATCTATTTTTCTAGCTATATTATGCATATATGTGTGCATTTATATTTATGTACACACAAAACCATATATGTTTATTCTACATATATTTCAGACTTCTCATTTTTAAGCACAATTAATTATTTCTGATTCCTGCCTTGAAATGTTTCCTCAACCTTTGGTTTTAATCTTCTATAATAAGGTGAGTTATTTAAAAGTTGCTTATAAATATTATGTCTGTTTCCTATTTTGTTCACCACAATGTTTCAACAGAAACAGTGTATATCTCTCATGAGAAAAATATTCAGAAATATTTTTGAGTGAATAAGTTAAGATTATGGATATGAGATTGAGTAATAGTAATAAAGATGAACCCTCTCTCCAGTTAAGTGCAATAAATCAGTAATTTCACTTTCAGTGAAATTGCACAATTAGGAGAATATGGGGGGAAAGGCTAAACATACTCAGCATCTGAGATGCATAAGTTAAATATTTTAGATCACTGCTAATAGATTGAGTCTGAAGAGTCATAAAACTTTCTCTGTTTATCTCTTCAATGTTTTATGTTCTACATCCTGGATTTTATTTATAACTCTTAAATTGGCCTCTACTTATGAATTCACAACTGCTTTGTTCTCTCAAAGGCACTCCAGTTCTCTATATTTTATGCCTGGCTTTGCTAAATCAATTAAGTTCAATTGAATTTAGCTAAATAAGTCACAAAACTGAACCCAGCAGTCCACATTAACCAAGACATACTGCTGCACTCACTCCCAATGAATATTTAGTAGCCTCCCTATTTTTCAAAATGAAATAACACCTGATTTATTATTTAAATCTGTAAATAGAATAAAATTGATTAGCCTTAAAATCATAGCCTCTATTATCTAAAGAAAAGAAAATGTAGTAAAAGAAAACAGTGGGATGATGAGAGATGTTCTGTTTGTTTGAATATACAATTTAATTAGAAGTTTAGGGGGCGCGGCTTGCTCCACCCAGCATGACTGTTTTTATAGATACCAGTCTTCAATGAATGGCTGAGCTGGAACTACATGTGTTTTGTTTATTCAAACCCATAATGGGCAATAGATGATGGAAAGCATGGGAACACCACAGACTTGTTTTTTGAACAAAATAGTTTATGGACTTGAAGTTATTTTTTGATTCCTTTGTTTCCCAAATGTGCCAAATTTTCAAGAAGTACTAGCCAATAAAATTGCCAAAATGGGACGGTTGAAAGAGAAAGAACTGGTATGATCTTGGGGAAACAGTGGTGTAGCCAGTGGGTTTTTGCTTTGTTTTGTTTTTGGTTGTTTGTTTGTTTTTTACCACTTATGCCTTGACAAAAACTTTGTTGGGGAAGAAAATGCTATATAAGTTCTACCAATATAGTTATCAAAACTGTATCAGCAAGTAGAATACATGAACTTATTCTGTCTCATGTTCCTCATTTTCAATGATCAAGGCTATTTCATTTTCTTTTCTTGGATATCTCTAATAAAGCAATTATTTTCAGTTTCTCAGATTCATGAAATCTGGGTCATTATAAAACTATCCTTAAGAACAAGGGATGAGATAGGGAATAATTTAAGTCAGGTTACTTATTGCACATTTGTGATCTATCTCTAAATGTTACATAGAAATCAAATTGCACTATCTTTTCTAATATTGTATAAGATAAACATTAGATATAACATGGATCAATACAACATGGATCTTCTTTGGAAGATAGTCTTCTTTCTTAGTTACTTTTTTATTGCTTTGAAGAGACACAATGACCAAGGCAGCTTATAAAAGAAAGCATTTAATTAGGGGCTTCCTTCCAGTTTCAGAGGATTAGTCCCTGATTATCAATGCACAAGCATGGCTGCAAGCAATCATGGCACTAGGACAGTACCTGAAAGTTTACATCTGATCTGCAATTGCAGCTAAAAGAGAACTTGAATGGGCCTGCCTTAGCTTTGAAACATTGAAGCCTACTCACAGTGACATACATCTTCCAAAAAGATCACATCTTCTTCAACAAGGCCATACCACCTAATTGTTCCTAAACAGTTAATCCAAGTGGAAGCCAATCATTGAAATATATATCCTACAGGGACTATTCTTATTCAAACAACCATAAAACCTTTACATCATGAAACATAAGACTATTCCAATTTTACATTGAAAGAAATAAAATAACTATTGATAAACCTAATATAAATCCTAACCTTTTAAGAACATTCAGGAAAATTAGACACGAATTGTATTAATCAGCCATTATAATAACACATATATAAGCTAAAAGTGATTGAAGTTAGCTAAGTAACATATTCTTTAAATATACTTACAGTTAGAGTCAAATTGTTTGTCCAGGTTTAGCACCTAAGTTGAATATGTTGCTTTCTAGGTCATAAGGGTTTCAGAGTAACATTTCTAAAATTGAACTTTATTAAATAATTAAAAGTGGTGATGTTATACTGAGCTAATTGTAATAAAATCACATGTTGAGATTATTTAATAGCTTTGATATATGCACCCTACCATTCCTACTCAGAGCAAATCTTCAGACAACAAAACTAATCTGCTGTCATTCAGATTAGCTTTCTGACTTTGCCACCCATTCTACAAGTTACAAAGTTAGATAATTCTGTTTTGGAGTAATAATAATAATCCAATTTTAGGTAACAGCCACTAGGCCATGATTCTTCCTAGCAGGTTTGTTAATTGTCTGTAGACAAGGTACTGAATTGTGCGTGCTGATTTTTAAATTCTGCCTAATTGTTAAAGGTATATATCAGGTTTAAATTTTGGGGTGGTATGTGTGCGGCCTTTTAAGTATAGAAGCAAGTCATTTGCTGATAGAGATAATTGTCAATTTCTGACTGAGATAATTTGATTTCTAAGTCATGCCACACTGATTTGTTCCTGTATTATTCCAAAACAAGGAGTATAGTGTCTTTGAAAGAACAATACTGTTACATAAGTAATAATATCCTAGTATGACATCTTTTTGTTTTTCACATTGACTACTTTTCAATATTGTGTGCACATGTGTGTATAATATGATCCCTTAACATAAAATCTACTTGCCTAACAAAATTTTAAGTATAAAATACATCAACCACAATATTCTTCAATATTAAGGAAAAGAAAATTGTGTCATATGTAGTGATATGGTTGAACTAGAAGATGTTTTCTAAAGAAATACTCCTCAAAAAGAAGGACAAATATGACATCTCGTTATCCATCTCAAGAAACTAAAATATGCATGGTCAGAGACAGAGAAGAGAGTAGTCATCCATAGAGACTGGAAGAATGCAAATATTAGAGAAGAAAAAGTTTAAATTATATTATATGAGTAAATTTTAGAAATTTATCATACAGCAAAATATATGTGATTGATGGATTTTATATTTATACTGTAAATTACAAGAGGCCATGTAAATGGCAAATGGAAAGCTGAAAATGACTGTTATATAACATGACTCACATCAGTTAATTTACTTGATAAAATTTAAGCCATGTTGTTATGAATGTTAGGCTGGTCCAAGTCCCTGTCCAAGAGGGAATCTGACCATTGGGGTAATAGAAGCTGCACATTCTGCATGTTTCAGGAATTTGGCCCAAGACTACAGCATCCCATTACCCACCACCCTCACATAGAATCTTGTTATTAATGATGAGATGTCCCCTTGAAAATTCCTGTTTATGACTATTTCTTTCCCTTCCCCTCAGAGCTTTGTTTGTAACTAGTCCCCCACCCAATTTAAATGTTCCTATAAACATACTGAAATTATCTTTTAGTGGTGTTGCTCTCCTTAATCTTGTAGATAACCTGACAGTTCACACCTCCATAGGATTTTGCTTTTGGCTTCAGTGTGTCTTTGGTGGTCTTGATCTCCCATAATGCTTACAGTGAAGTATTGTGGGTTGTTTATAATTACATTCTTTAGGATCTCACAATTTATATAAATACTATCCTTAACTTAAAAAATGTATGTGCATTTCACACATCATTTACATATGTGCCTTTGTGTGTAATTGACACAATAAATTGTTAAATATTATTAGAGTTTGCAAAACTAGGAGTCATATCTCAAATCAAACCATAACTGACAAGTTCAAAAATTAGCTCCATAGTCCTTCTTATATCACCCCATTATAATCATATCTAAGAACAAGTCAAGGATAAGGTCATTCATTTTTCTCTGGAAGATAGTTGTAAGGGCAAAGACTATATGAATTATGATTAATCTAATTTTTGAAGCCCATAATTCTAAACTATTCCATATGATTCACTCAGCACAACTAAGTTTCCTTGTGTCCTCTTTTATTATGATCCCTGCTAATGTCATCTGCAATATAATTCCTTCAGCCCTAAAAAATGGTCAGAATAAAACCCACAGTTCCTTTGTAGAGTTCATTTTAGTAATATCATGTTTTTCTCTGACACTGTTTCATGGTTACTTCTTTATTGTATCCAAAATGAAAATTCTCCCTAATTCCTCCATTTATTGATCACAGAGTTATTGCTTCTATGTTCTCAAGAAACACTTGTGGCATAAAAGCTTAAAACACCACCTTAGTTCATTTCTCTCTATATTTGAAAGGCTTGCTTTAGTTGTTTTTACTATGATTCAGAAAGAAAATATCATAGATAAGCTTCCATGAATTAGTCCATAGCTCTATGGCCAATAAGAAGAGCTTGTGGGCAAAAATTTTGCCACACATTCCAGCCAATTTGAGTTCTACACTCAGAAGCCTTGAAAAAGTCAAAAGAGAGAGCCACAAAGTGAGTAATGGCATACACGTACACTCACATCACACATAATCAAAAATATTTTTAAAAAGTAGGAAATCTTGGTTTTCTTGAGATATCCCCACTCAGTCATTTTGGTAAAAATTGTTAAAAAAAAATAAAAACCATGAGTGCTCACTTCAGGCATTCTAGGCAATGAGCCCCTAGATCTAGTTGCATGCAATACACCCTGTCCCATCCTATTTACTCAGGGATAGTGTCAGCATGCAGATAAAGCTTCTTAATGCTGCCTGTCTTAGTGAGGCTAACTATTGCTATGATGAAACCATGGGGAGGAAAGGGTTTACTTTGTTCACAGTTCCATGAGACAGTCTGCTGTGGGAGCTCCTTCTGCTCCTTCAGCCAATAGCCTTAAAGATACCACACACTTGGGTGTGGTCTCTTTGGCTTGAAAATGCAGTGGTAGCCGTGAGCTCCCTCTCTTTTTCAGACTCTGCTTCTGGCTAACAGACTCTTTTCCTGGTCGTACAGAGGGCTGTTGTCTAGGACGGTAATCTGTAAGTTTTTCCTTTAAATAAATAACCCTTTTGTTAATCATAATTCCAAACTGGTGTGGGATTATTTAGTGATTTACTCCTTTACCTGGCACCCAATGTTTGGTTTTAGAACCACTCCCCACCCCTACCTCTCACCTCCCAGCTTGGCTGCCTGCCACAAGCACTGCTTGGCTTGAGCCCTCCCTCAGCCATGGCCTGTGTGTGGAGCTAGCAGTTCAATATAGAATCTCATGCAGTGGCTTTTCTTGCCGCAATTCTTTACATGCCTTGGATTGGCTTCAGGTCCCCATACACCCTATCATTTGCCTTCTGACATGGATTTAAACTCCACATCTCCCAGGATCCATGGGCCCCGACAGTCTCTGCCCGCCATTTTGATCTTTTCTGAGCAGTTTTTAAATCCCCCTTTGCAGCCAGCCCTTAGGCAGCGCGAGTCAGAGCACAAGCAGTTGCCAAAACAAATGCTGAAAACCCCCTGGAGCAAAAACTCCCTGTGACATCCCAGCAGCTCAAATAGACACCCTGTTTGAAATCCCCACCACAACTGAGTGGAATGCTGCCACAGCAGCGATTGCAGTGTGATCCTTTGTCCCAGCAAATGGACGCTGAGTGCACAGTCGGCCTGAGTGGCCGTATCATGAGCCCCTGCATCAAGTAGGAGCGGAGCAGCAGGGAGGGCTCCCGGGGTGAGCCGCACTGTTTATCAGCTGCTAGAAGCTCTCTGGGTTTTTTGTGATCTGTGCCTGTTATCTGGGTTTTCTCCCTCTGTGTATTACATCTAACCTCTTTATCCGTGCAGATTTTAAAACAGGATTTGTCACATGTTGCATCAGGTCCAGTCATGACTCAGAAACAGCACCATCTGCTGGTTAAATGGCAGGTTTCGTTTTTATTGGGACTCTTGCCACGGTTTTTGCTGCCACTATGGAAAAAATCACAAGAGGCCTATATGCCTATGGAGATACCTCCATTTACAGGTTATTAGGTTTGAGTTTTCTTCTTCATATTATATCATTACAGAAGTATAAGGAATTAATTGATAGGATTAATACCAAGATAGGCAAAATTGACTCCATATCTAAGGATACTAGGAACTTACCTGAGAGGGTCCAGGTTGTTGAATTTGACATTCAGAAGTTATCACAGAGTATTGATAAGGTAACAGACAGAATATACCTCCAGGATGGCAATTTACATGATGTTCAGGAACATTTCAAGGAGGAGAAGTTATCTTTGAAAAGAAACATTAAAACCTTGATACCATAGGGAAATCACTAGAAACATTTGCAGGTCAGGAGATTCAGGCTTTACGAGAGATTATGATTAAAAGATTTGAAATGATTGAGAAAATTATTGGAGCTGATGAACAGGGTGTGAAGACACAGGACAGGATACAGTGTCACCACTGGCTGTCAGAACTGGTTTACCCAGGATTTTAGCAACATACCCTGTAATTTACACAGACAAAGCATCAACTCTTAAAGGCTCAAAGGGAGCCAAAGAAGGTAGATGGATGCCGATAGGATTAAATGATCTAAAGGAAATTAAGCACGCCATCTTTACTTATAGCTTGCAGTATGCATTTCTTAAGGAAATGATAAGGACTTGGGCTTCTACTGTGAGGGTTATACCCCATTATTTCTCCCAGTTAGCATCCATGGTGTTAGAAGATGGATCTTCCTTGATGTTTGGTATTACATAGAAGATTCCAAACATATGGAAAAGCAAGGGAGAACAAAGGGTTTGGAGGTTTCCCATGATCAAATTCTTGGTGTAGGAGCTTATGCTGATCCACAGGTCCAAGCGCCTTACGACAAAGAAGTATTGTCCCTATGACACAAAGCAGACTTGAATGCTTGGGATAGAATACCAAAACCAGGAAAAAGTACTGAGTCATATACCAGGGCTAGGCATGGACAGGGAGAACACTATACTGATGCTTTGCAAAGATTAATTAAGGCCCTGAACATAGGAGTCACAGACCCAGAAGCTAGACAAATAGTTGAATCACTGGCTTTTGAAAATGCAAACTTAGAATGCAAAAAGATAATTGGGCGTTTAAGGTCTAGATCGGCACCTATGGATGAATGGATTCAGCATATAAGAATTTTCAGACATTTAACTACGATGATGAATCTTGGGTAGGGGAAGCAATTTCCAAAGCAATGAGGGAACATCAACATCCCAAATGTTTTAATTGTGGTAAATAGGGCGCCTGAAAAGGGATTGCATGCAAGGAATTTTTAAGAATAATACCTAATCTGGGAATGACAAGAATAGGAAACCTCGGCCTTCAGGTATATGTAGGAGGTGTGGTAAAAGATGACATTGGACCAATGAATACAGGTCAACAACAGACAGACAAGGCAAACAAATACCATTGGAAAACTCCTTGAGGGGCCTCTCACAGGCCCCCAAGACAAAAGTGGCCCAGACATTCCCAGTAACCGTGGAGAAAGAATGTTTGAGGAAGTAAAGATAGTTTTGCCTAAATGGGGATTATAAATTGCTTCTGAAAAGATTCAAAGAGGAGATTCTGTTAATTACCTAAGTTACAGAATAGGTTTACAGAAAATTAGGACAAACCAATTACGGACTCCTAATGACTTTCAAAGATTGTTAGGAGACATTTCCAGTCTAACAAACGGCTGTTGGGATAACACCTGATCTAATAATTCGTTTAAACAAAACCTTAGATGGTCATAAAGATTTGAATAGTCCCAGTGAATTAACAGCTGAAGCGGAAAAGGAACTGATGATGGTTGAAGAAAAATTACAGGAGGCACATGTGTATAGGGTGAATCCAAATCTTAGTTGTATTCTAGTCATATTGCCTTCCAGAATTTCTCCTACAAGAATTCTAATGCATAGAGAAGATATTATTTTAGAATGGATCTTTTTACCACACAAACCAAGTAAAACATTAAAAACTTATGTAGAATTGGTCTCTGAATTAATTATAAAAGGTAAACTGAGACTTCGTCAACTGGCAGGTATAGACCCAGCAGAAATTATAGTGCCATTCACTACTGATGAAATAAAAAAGTTATGGGAAGACAATGAACCATGGCAAAGAGCTTGTGCTAATTTTTTTGGAGAAATTAATAGCAACTATCCCCAAAGCGATAGACTTAACCTTATAAAGAGAACTTCTTGGATTCCTTCTCAAATTGTACATGATGCTCCAATAAGTGGAGCCCGCACATTTTATACTGATGCTAATAAATCAGGGAAGGCAGGTTACAAATCAGACAAATTGAGTAAGGTGGAACAAAGTCATTATAATTCTGTCCAAAAGGTAGAATTATATGCTATTCTTATTGTGCTAACAGATATTAAAGAATCTTTTAATATAGTTACTGATTCACAATATACAGAAAGAGTTATCTTGCATAATGAAACCACTTAACACACATCTGATCCCATACAGGTCTCCCAGGTCCTCTAGCACAAGGTAATGCAGAAATTGATCAATTATTGATTGGAAGCATGTTGCAGGTCTCAGATTTTCATTAAAAAAAATCACTTCATTAGCAAAGGTTTAAAGAAAGAGTTTTCTATTACATGGCAACAAGTTAAGAACATTATAAAGAGATTCCCTACATGCTCTTTATATAACCAAACACCGTTACCTACAGGGACTTACCCGAAGGGTACTCAAAGGAATAAATTCCGGCAGATGGATGTGTTCCACTTTTCAGAATTTGGAAAATTAAAATATGTACATCACACCATTTATACTTATTCAGGCTTTCAGTGGGCAACTGCTTTAAGCTCAGAAAAAAAGCTGATTCAGTAATCACACATTTATTACAAGTTATGGCCATCATGAGTATACCTGCAAAAATAAAAACAGATAATGATCCAGCTTATGTCTCTAGGAAAATGAAACAGTTTTTTGCTTATTATAATATTAAGCATGTTATAGGCATACCAGACAATCCTACAGGTCAAGCAGTCATAGACAGAAAGGGGTGGAAAATGTCCCCAGAAATAGATTACATAATGCCTCCTTAACCTTGAATTTTCTTAATGCTAATGAGAAAAGAACAACAGTGCAGGAAGACATTGGATAATGGAAAAGTCTACTGAACTAAATCAACTGGTTTATTTCAAGGATGTGCTGACCTCACAATGGAAGCTAGGAGATGTGTTGCATTGGGGAAGGGGTTTTGCTTTTGTTTCCACAGGAGAAGAAAAATTGTGGATACCATCAAAATTAATAAAGGTTCGGTTTGAAGAGGAGGAACCTCTTGGAAAAGAGATATGGCAGCTCTTCCACAATGATGATAATCATATAGGTGGTAAGAAAAACATATAGGATGGGGGCAGGATTCTGTTCTTGTCTTTGCAGGAAAACACTTATCTTCAAAAAATTCAAGGGACCCTGGATAATTGAATACTGACAAATGGAAAAAAATTACTACCCAATATGGATCACCAAGAAAATCGAATATGTTCTGTAAGTAAAAATATTTATATATTTTTGTTTATTTATATTCATAAGTATATAGAGCTGGTTTTGGAGTTGGACTCTGGCTCAGTCCCTCTCTAATTCTAAGCCTGTTGTTAAGAGAAAAACCCAGAGTTTCTGGAGTTTCTGTCTCATGTCAAGAGCCATGATATGGGACAGAAAGAAAAATGAATCTAGAAAACATCTTTGCTTTTCTTCATATCTATTTTTGTCTTTATCATGCCTTTCATTGAATATATACAATTGTATATGTCTATATAAATAATGTTTAAGTTTTCCACAACAAACAATGAATATTTCTTGGGCTGTAGTCTTTGAAGTTTCCAGGAAGTAGATGGAGCCCCATAACAACAACTCCACCTGGTTTATATGACGTCATGATACTGATAGTGCTCCTACAAGGCCTGTTTTGGGTACCAGCTGCACAAGATGGTTCCAACTTGGTTAGCTGAAATAGTGCACATCTTTTACAACATTCTGGACAACCTCCGCAAAATACTGAGAGAATATTTGAAATCTTACCAGACATTAATCTGGAAAGACGTTGGATAACGGAAAAGTCTACTGAACTAAATCAACTGGTTTATTTCAAGGATGTGCTGACCTCACAATGGAAGCCAGGGGATGTGTTGCATTGGGGAAGGGGTTTTGCTCTTGTTTCCACAGGAGAAGAAAAATTGTGGATATCATCAAAATTAATAAAGGTTCAGTTTGAAGAGGAGGAACCTCTTGGAAAGGATAAATAACAGCTCATCCGCAATGATAATAATCATACAGGTGTTATGAGAAACACATGGGGGGCTGGAGAGATGGCTCAGTGGTTAAGAGCACTGCCTGCTCTTCTAAAGGTCCTGAGTTCAATTCCCAGCAACCACATGGTGGCTCACAACCATCTGTAATGAGATCTGATGTCCTCTTCTGGCCTGAAGGCATGCTTGCAGGCAGAATACTGTATACACAATAAATAAATCTAAAAAAAGAGAGAGAGAAACACATAGGATGGGGGCATGGTTCTGTTCTTATCTTGGCAGGACAACACTCATCTTCAAAAAATTCAAGGGACCGTGGATGTTTGAATACTGATGGGTGGAAACAATTTACAACCCAATAAGGATCAGCAGGAGCCATGATATGGGACAGAAGGAAAAAAGAATTTAGAAAACATCTTTGCTTTTCTTCATATCTATCATACCTTTAATTGAATATATATGTCTGTATATGTCTATATAATTAATATTTGTTTTCCACAATGAACAATGAATTTTCCTGCAGTAATCTTTGAAGTTTCCAGGAAGAAGATGGGCCCCCATAACAACAACTCCACCTGGTTGATATGATGCCATGATACTGATAGCACTACTACAAGACCTGTTTGGGGTAACAGTTACACAAGACGGTTCCAACTTAGTTAGCTGAAATGGTGCACATCTTTGACAACATTCTGACCAGACATCCACAAAATACTCAGAGACTATTTGCAATCTTACCAGACACTAATCTTGAAATTTAACCATCATTTTACTTTTACAGGATCCCCTAGAGACAACGTCACCCCCATGACAGATGGAAGTAATTCTAGAGGACGACGTCCCCTCTCCCAGCACAGTTTGTCCTCAGGCTTAGGGACATCATTTAGAGGTTGATTATAATTGGCCTATGGTTGAGGGTTGGAGGAGGAATTTTAGAGGTTCAGGGATCTTTTTGGAAAAAAAAAGAGGGAAAATTGGATGATGGGATAATATGTTTATATTTGTGAGTTATTGTTTATAGACAATTACATTGGCATAGATTCTTTTATATGGATACAAAGTTAAATTATATTGAATATTGTATTCATGCATGCTTCTACCTGTTTAAAACATTTTTATGTATTGATATATATATATGTATATATATATATATATATTTACCATATTGCAGTGTACATTTCTACCTCTGATCAAGATACTTGTACATTGTTTACATTTGGAGGTCATTGTCCTCATTTATTGCACAGTTGTTTATTGTCTTAGTCTTTAAGTTAGATAAATATTAAGAATTATAGATTTACATTCATCTATGTTTGTCATATTTATAGTTAGATTAATCGGGTTTTTTGGATACATAAATATTATATTCTGTATAAATAGATAATCTTCAACTTCTTCAAAGAGCTGTATAAAATGGCATTTAATCTATCTTAGAGTTCTGTGGTAGCGAAACACAACCACTGCTGGCAACACCGATCTATCCCCAAGAGATTGCTGAGCACCAAAGACACTCCACTTGGAGCTTGTCTTCTTCTTGGTAAATCCGGCCTCTGGACAAGGAACTGCCCATACCTCAACAACTACTGACAAAATATATAATATCTGGAAATGGATAAGCAAAACTGTCGAATCTTGCCAAGATGGGATAACACAGTTTTGAAAAATTTTCTTGCCTTTAAAAATAATCTGTCAGTTATTCTAGGCCTTAGCCAAAGTTGGTTGCTTCAAAGCTGCAAACGTGACTTTGGGTGATTGCCCAGGTAGCCAGTTGTCTCTGTGATTTGTTGCATGTTTTGGATATTGTCTGATTGCACTTCCTAATCACTCAGGTAACATTATTTCCCTTCTCAGATCTTCTATGGAGTTGAAGGCCAGATAAATTTAGTTACTTTCCTCTTATGACTTGGGCAAGTTATTTATTATACAAGACTTAAGCTAGTTAGAATAGGATATTTGTTCTTATTGTATATAATTTTGTAGTAGGTTTAGAATTCTCTTACTTAAACAAAAGGTGGGGGTGCTGCAGGAGTTCCTTCTGCTCCTTCAGCCAATAGCCTTTAAGATACCAGCATGCTTGGATGTGGTCCCTTTGGGCTTGAAAAAGCAGTGGTAGTTGTGTGCTCCCTGTCTTGCTTTGGACTCTGCTTCTGGCTAAAATACTCTTTTCCTGTTTGTGCAAAGGGCTGTTGTCTAGGACAGTGATCTGTAAGTTTTTCCCTTAAATAAATAACCATTTTATTAATCATAATTCCTAACTGGTATGGGATTGTTTTGTGACTTACTCCTTTAGCAGTCCATCATCAAAAGGAGTAAGGACCAAAACATACTCAGGCACCCACCTGGGGGAAGGAACTGAACAGAGAACATTGCTCCTATTTGGAGCTAGTGTGGGATTACTTTATTCGTGTTCCCCTTCATCTGGTGCATTCCCCTTTCTTTAACGCCAACATGGTTGGCAAGCACAGGGAAAGTTTCTTGCCTGCAGGCCATCTGACATTGCCTACTAAAGGGATCACCAAGCAAAGAGAAATATTATTTATGTGGAAAAGTCATCTGTAGCTAAAATTTCATTCTCTGTACATATATATATTTATATCTACTACCCAGTAGAATAAAAAGACTCATTTAAATTCAAAGCTGTCTTTGGAGTTGGACAATGGGGAGTGAGACAATGGCTGTATTTCTCTAAATCCAAGCATGCTGTTAGAAGAAAAGTTCAGAGTTTCTGTCTTATGTCAGGAGCCATCTGGTAGGGGACAAAATGAAGAAAAAAATTAGGAAAATTTTTACTTTTATCCATACCTATTTTTGTCTATATTGTATATTTTCTTAAATCTATATGAAAAATGTTTTAGTTTTCAACAATAAAAACCAGATTTTCCTGTGGTAATATTTAAAGTTTCCAAGAAGATACGGCCCCACAACATTGACTACAACTGGTTGATAAGATGTCATGATGTTGATAGTGCTACTTTAAGACTGGTTCTGGGTACCATATTCTAAAGATGATTCCAACTTGTTCTGTTGAAGTGGTGCACCTTCTTACAATGTTCTGGCTAGATCTCCAAATAAGAACTTCAGAAAAACATATCGACTACTCAGAGACAATTTACTATTATATCAGACAGGAATCTTGAAACTTAACCATCATTTTAGTTTTATAGGATCACATAGAAAGAACAGTAACCCTATGACAGTTGGAAATAATTTTAGAAGACATTTTTTCTCCTAACAAAATTTGTCCTCAGGGTTAGGGACATCAATTGGGGTGATTATAATTGGTTTAGGAATAGGGGTTTGGGTAGAAATTTTTTTTTGTGTTTCAAAATTCTTTCTTTAATAATTATCACATTTAAAAGAAATAAAGCCATACACTTTGTAGCTTACATAAAAGCAGCAGAAAAAGGTAAACAAATGAGAAAAAATTATCAATATGTTAGGTAAATATAAATTTATAGACTAACAAAAGCAGTATACTTAAAAATGACTCCACTGTTCCATATAAATTAAAAATTTTTGTGCACTAATGATCTAGATGATCTAAAATATTCGATAACAAAAATTTGAACTACAGATTCAGAGAAAATATTTCAAAATCACATACCTAAAAATTATTTACAACAAATTTTTTCCCCTTCACCCAGTCCCCTCCCGCTATCCCCCATCCCTCCTCCCTCCCCCTTCTTCCTTGAAAGAGGGCATGGTGCCCTGCCCTGTTGGAAGTCCAAGGCCCACCCCCCCTCCC
>PVIU01014705.1:0-50922 GCA_004026605.1 Ondatra zibethicus
GACCCAGACTGTGGTCTTAGAAGAAGCCAAAAGGCCCCAGCTAATCCTCTTAAACTTATTGCCCCAAATATTGGGAACAGAACAGACAAAATATGGGGCAAGGCAAGAGTTTGCTGCAAGAGTAAAGGCTCTTTGTCTCTGAAGAACCTTGGGATCCTGGCGACAGGTTCATAGCTCTCCAAGCAGAAAGGGGTCCTGAGGCCACTCAGACCTTCCCACTCCAGCAAGGATTCCCTTCAAAATTTGTTTCACGTCACAGAATATTTAACCACAGAATTTTTAAAACAAACCTTGGTGGTAGAAAGACTCTAGATGGGGCTGGAGAGGTGGCTCAATGGGTAAAAGTGTGACTGCTCTTCCAGAGGTCCCGGGTTCAACGCCCAACACTCTCATTGTAGCTCACACACACCTGTTGCCTTCTGGCCTCCATGGCATGACATACGTGCAAGCAAAATGCCCATACACATTAAATTAAAAAAAGAAAGAAAGAGGAAGAGTTAGCTTCTCCCAGAAGGAACCCCTTAATTTGTGTCCAATACAAAGTGGTCAGCCCTGAAATCACATACACACAAACAACGAAAACAGACTTGGGTCACCAGGCCTTTATTCCCAGCATGTGGGAGACAGAGACAGGAGGATCTCTGTGAGTTCAAGGCCAGCCTGGTCTATAGAGTGAGTTCCAGGACAGGTTGCAAAGCTATAGAAAAACCCTGTCTTGAAAAAACAACAAAAACAAAAAAATCAACCAGACTCGGCAGATTATATATTTATATATTTGTATACACATACATAAATATACACACATATGTGCATCTACATATATGTAACAATACTGATTGGAGAAGAAGAGGGATCAATTTGAGAAATGGGGGAAGACCTCAAAGGAGTAGGAGGGAGGGAACTTAGGAAGAAGTGAAGGGGGAAGAGAGAAAAGGAAAGGGGGGAAGTGATATAATTATATTTTAACTAAAACGTAAAAATAATTTAAAAGACCCCAGGGACTGCCTGAGAGCCGACAAGACAACGCCAGCAGATCTGGCTTCTCCACTGATTTCCCACTCAGCCTGCAAGTCTTCCCTGCTTCCCTGTCCTTGAAGAAGCCTCTCAAAGAGAGTTCTCCTGCATGGAAATGGGGACTTAGGAGCTGACACGGGAGGTCCTCTCAGCTAGCTAGCTACCTGGCCCCAGTGGCCATGTCTAACTTCCATCTGTGTGATTGTGAATATGTCACATAGCTTCCTTAGCCACAGGTGAGGAAGTTCTGCCCTCCTGGAGCCTTGCTCACCTTGCAGCTGTGGGCGTGGGGTGAAGCAGCATGTAGGTGAAATATCGTGATATCAAAGGTGCCCTAGCCTGCAAATGGACATCCGCTGAAGCAGAAGGCCACGCGTTAAGGGCTAGGGAGGAGGCACTGGGCTTGATGGCTTAGGTTTGCTTCTGTCAGGTGCTCTGTGCAGCGCAGGTTGGTACTCCAAGATGAAATTTTAAGATCTGTGACAGCAGGAAGGTCCAGTTTCTCTGAAGGACTGAACCCCAAACAGCCATAAAAAGGCTTATTTTGTTGACAGTTACACAAAGTGTTTCCTAGTACCAAGGTCCTAACCCTAATTTACATGTCTTACTGAAGGAGATCCGCACACGCTGCCCCCCCATGGCTCTAGTCCTTTATTATGTATCACTTGCAATACACAATAATACCAAAAGCTTCTGATGTCCCTGAGGCTTCTTGTGACCAAAGTCACGAGGTGGCTGCAATGCCCCTTCAGCAAAGCAATCACTGCTTTTCCACAAGGATTCTTCAAGGTCAGAGCACTTCTAAAAAACAGCTCTTCATTCTGACCTCTGCCCTGATACAAAGATTCTGCCAAATTCCTACAACAGCCTCAATTTCCATCTCCTCAAGACCAAAATGGAACAACACACCATAAAAACAGAAGACAAAACCTGGTAGTGGTGGCGCACGCCTTTGTTCCCAGCACTCGGGAGGCAGAGGCAGGCGGATCTCTATGAGTCCAAGGCCAGCCTGGTCTACAAAGTGAGTTCCTGGCACCCAGAGCTTGTAACACAGAGAAACCCTGTCTTGTAAAACCATTTAAAAAAAAAGGGAGACAAAAAATAATTCTCAAATATAAAACTTAGAACAGGTCAAGTATTTACGTGAGATGATTTATGATGAATGACAGAAAACCACACATTTGTTCTAAACTTTAACCACTGAGCAACCCTGATGCCCCGGTTAGTTAAGTATTTGTCCCAGGTTACCCCATGAAGGAGACACAAGGACCAAGGTCACAGGATCAAATCATTCAATTACTGGGGGGGGGGCATGGAATACTGTAAGTCATTCTTGTGTGCTCAAAGCCAGCCTGCTTATCTGACCCCATCTCTAGCAATTACCTGATGATGTGTCTGTCCTGCATCTCCTCACACCAGCTCTGGGCCAGGGACAACTTGAGGCCATTGGCTACACTTTTTTATCTTTATAGCATACCCAAGATCCCAACAGAACCTGTGTCCACAGCATGGCTCCCTAACTGACTGTTGAATGTTGAAAGTAGATATGAAAGACAACCTATTTTTTTGTTTGTTTTATTTTGGTTTGGTTTTGGTTTTCCTAGATCGGATTTCTCCATGTAATCCTGGCTGTATTGAAACTCACTCTGTAGACCAGGCTGGCCTAGAACTTAGAAATCCACATGTCCCTGCCTCCTGAGTGGTGGAATTAAAGGCATGTGTCACCACCAATCAGATAGGACCACTTCATTTTTAACAGATGGAGAGACTGTATTCCATAGTGACGTGGGGGGAGGGGTGGCAGCAGTTCCAGTTCCATGACCTGGCAAAGGTTCCCCTTCTACAGGAATAGACAACTTGACTTCTTTTATTTACCCACAAAAGCCACAGGTAAAAAGCCACAGGTAAAAAAGTGTTTATGGCTTGGCAGCTAATCAAGGCCACAGGCACTTCAACAGGTCACAGTCTGACCCCACCAACCCACTCATTTTCAAATAGTGTTAATGACCATGTTTTCTACTATAATCTGAAAACACCTCCTGCCAGGCAGTGGTGGCGCACACCTTTAATTTCAGCACTTGGAAGGCAGAGGCAGGCAGATCTTTATGAGTTCGAGACCAGCCTGGTCTACAGAGTGAGTTCCAGAACAGGCTCCAAAGCTACACAGAGAAAACAGAAAAAAAAAAGAAAGGAAAGAAAGAAGGGAGGGAGGAAGAGAGGGAGGGAAGGAAGGAGAAAACACCTCTATGATAAAAGCATTCTAAACTGACCTCCAAATTTAGACACAGAACACAGACCCATCTAACTAGTCACCTGCATGATAATTATTTCCATAGACTGAATGACCATAATATTCAAATATTTGTGTAAAGCATGTTCATTTCATATAAAACCTTCATGGTTATTGCTTAGGACTTCAGTAAAGGATTCTGAAACAAAATGATGTTTTTCCAAAGTAAGTTAGTGACTGAAACAAGCAAGGTAAGATTTGTGCACTGCATTCCAGGAAAAGTGATTTAAGTGTAAGATGGAGACCATCACTGATGGCTTTTATTTTTTTCCTTGCACATTTCTACATTTTCCTTAACCAAATATTAAAGGGGCAGTGCTGAGGGAAGAGGAGGCACAGCTGAGGGGATGGAGCATGTCCTGGTGTGGTGCATGCATGTGTGTGTTTATGTGTGTGTGTGTGTGCGCGCATGTGGGCGTGCGTGAGCATGCATGTGTGTGCGCGCGCGTGTGCACATGGGCATGTGTGTGTGCATGTGTGCGCACACGTGTGTGTGCGTGCCTCTGTGTGTGTGCATGTGTGTATGCATGCATGTGTGTGGTGTGTGTGTGTGTGTGCGCGCACGTGTGTGTATGCCCCTGCCACTCTAATCCTCTCCCCTCTCCCTGACATCTGTCAAGCTTGGCTCACCAAGTTGTGATGAGTCTTAAAAGAGGAAGGCAACTGATGCCCGACCTAGGAGGAGCTGTGGCCTAAACCACCCTGCACACTTAAGTGACACTGTACCCCAAGCCTCCACATTCATAATCCTCTCAGGACCTCCTGTGGCCATCTTGATAACGACCAGCTGTCCCAAACGTGGAATGTGAGTCTTTCCTAGGAGACTTTAACAAACACCTATTTGCCCCAAATGGAGAGACCAAAGAATCAACTCCATTCTAGCCTATGCTGTGAACCAATGAGTTTCTTGCCACTAATTGTAGCAGGGTGACTCACCTACATCACCAAAATGCCCACCCCATTATAAGTGACAGCTCACTAAATCCCCACCCTTGGATTCCCCCCACCCCCGCAGTCAGCTTCATTAAGTCTTCTCTCTCCAGATAGAGTTTATTACATTGGGGTGGGTATATTCATATGTGTGCAGGTGTGTTTGCCCCTGTGTACATACGTCCGAGGTCAATGTCAGATGTCCTTCCTCTACCCTCTTAGGCTCTTGGGTGCCTTGCATCTTCACAGTGACCAGATTGTTTGTAACTCTTCCCTGGGAGACATGAACACTTTTTTTTTATATACATATTCTCTCACCAAACCTGGAGCTTGCTGTTTCAGCTAGACTAAGTATCCAGTGAGCCCCCATGTCTGCTGTCTCCACTCTGAGTACTGTGGTTACAGAAGCAAACCACTGTGCTCAGCTTCTGTGGGAGCTCTGGGCATTTGAAGTCATAGCCTCACGCCTGTCACACACTTAACTCACTGAGCCAGCTCCCAGCCCCCTTGGTTACTGCTCTTCTAACCTTCCCGGGTCCTGTAGGGTTCAAGGCCTCTAGTCGCTCCCTCTTCCCTCCAGGAGGAAACAGCGCAGAAGCAGAGAGCCGCAGGCTGGGAAGGAGAGGGGTAGAGAGGACTACAGGCCAGCCAGAGAGCCGCAGGCTGGGGAGGAGAGGAATAGAGAGGACTGCAGGCCAGCCAGAGAGCCGCAGGCTGGGAAGGAGAGGAGTAGGAGGACTACAGGCGCCACCAGCTCCGTCACATCCTCATGCTTTGACATATTGGTCTTTTCTAAGAAAGAAATCGTACAGATCTGATGAAACCCTCTTTGTGCTTCTTTCTAATCTCAGGCCACACACACACACACAAAGTCCGGTGTAGTTCATTGCCCATGGATGGTTAACACCTCTACACCCCCTGACTATCCCCCAAACCATGCACAGTGTAGTTGCGCAGGTTTAAATAAACAAATGAACATTTTTCAATCCCAGGCTACCTACCTCCACGCTCATCTGTCCCTAGTTACGTATGTATGTTAGGGTCCACTGTCTTAGTTTAATTTCCCTCAAGATATAATTCTATTTTTTGTTTGCTTGTTTGTTTGCTATTATATGTTGAGTACCATTAAACTGGAAGTACCCATATCTTAAATCCCACTTGATGTTACCCCACCATGTCTCCAAAGTCCTAGCGATTGACATTCCCATCAGCAGAACCCGAGAGGCCCTGGCACTGACCCCTAACTACCCCCACTCTCTGAGACAGGCAGATGTTAACGCTTTGCTGCACTGGGGACGTGTGACGATGCCACGACATGGCCCTTCTCATTTGCATCTCCCACATGGCTGATGAAGATGAACATCTCTTTATATTTTTGGTCATCTTGGCCATTTGGGTTTCCTCTTTGGGGAATGATCTGTTGATATCTTTTGCCTGGTCTTAAATTTTAAAACAGTTTTATTTAAGGCTTTTCAACATCAACAACCGTTTAAAAAGAAACAAGCAAAGAACACAGAATTGCAGCAAACAACATTCTTTTTAAATAATTTATTTATTTTTATTTTATGTGCATTGGTGTTTCACCTGCATGTCTGTCTGTGAGGATGTCAGATCCCCTGGAACAGGAGTTACAGACAGTTGTTGTTGTTGCTGGTGCTGGGAATTGAATCTGGGTCCTCTGGAAGAGCAGCCAGTGCTGTAACTGCTGAGCCATCTCTCCAGGCCCCTAGCAAACAGCATTCTTATGGGGAAAATGTGGAATGATCATGAATCTGTATGTCGTGCTTACACAAGGATCATACTAAATTTTTCTGTATAATTCCAATGTTAGTCTATATATTGCCTAAGCAAACACTGATCATTTATTGATTGATTGATTTAAGACAGGGTCTCACCATGAAGTGTTGACTGTCCTGGAACACACTCTATAGACCAGGTTGGCCTCGAACTCACAGTGATCCGCCTTCCTCTGCCTCCCAAGTGTAGGAATTAAAGGTGTGCGCCGCCACAGCCCAGCTCACTTCTCATTTTTTAACCTGGATTTTTAAATTTTGTGTGTGCCAGTCCATTCGATTCCCTCCTCCTGAAACACGTGCCTCCCTATTCCTGCATCCTACCCGAATGCTAGTTTCTCCATGGAACTAAGCCTCAAATCACGTGAATGACACACCTTTCTTGTGGCATTACAGTGTCCTGCCTTGTCCTTTTCGCTTCTCATTTCACACAAGGCCTCTTTGTAATTTACCAAAGCACCTGCTCCTTTCCATATCGACCTTTATTGGGGCCACGGCCCTGTGAGGCAGAGTAGTATTGCTACCACCTTTGAATAGACAAAAATGTGGCGCATAAACCTTGGGAACTAGCTCCCCCACAATCCCTCAGCTCAGAAGCAGGGCTGGCTTCGGAGCAAGAATTCCCCAACTCCATGCCCAGATCTTCTTTTCACATAAATGTGTTGTCCCAACGCCAGACTGCAGGCCCTATTTCTCTCACTCACCTGTGTGCCCTAAGCCCGGAGTCGTACCCTATGCAAGGGAACAGAGGGTGAGTACATATTTCTTGACAAAGCACACTATTCCCCTTCTGCACGCCCAGGGGGTGACAGGGGTTTTGCATACTGTGCCCCCTAACCTTCCCAACAGCTTAAGTGACACACTCAGGGTCTCACACCCAGGGATGGGTGGCGCCAGCCTGTGAGTGGCAGAGACGTGCTTCCTCTGCTATCTCTGACCCTGGAATCCTAAAGGTGCTGCTAGCTCTGCTAGCCAGCCTAGAGGCTCTTGAGAGCATCCTGGACAGACAGGTGTTATCTCTGTTGAAAGTGACTAAATGGCTGGTCCCGCAGGTGCCTTTCCTAGACTGGAAGATCCTGTCTGATGGGATTGCTACCAACTTCCTTTCCAGGCTCAGCAAAAGGGAGACAGGTGCTCAGATAACTAGGTTCTGCTGTTGGTCAAAGACCCAGAATGAGGGCAGTAAAACAGGAGGAGCAGGAATACTAGGGGATGAGGGGGAATGAGGAAGGGTGGAAGAGGACTCCTGTATCTCAAGATAGGGAACAGAGACAGACAGGAGCTTCAGGCTGCACTGCCAACATCCAAGGAGCAGAGGGCCAATGTGGACAATGAGCAGGGAAGGCTCCCACGAATGCACTCACTCCGCAGGGGTGTGTGCAGGCGTCATGGTAGCAGGTGCAGTGGGCACTTAAGACTGAAGGCAGGAATGTGGGTGAGGGGTGTCAGCCAGCACTCTCTCCAGCCCTGGCGCCAGAGTGAGTCTGGATGGGAACACTCTGTCTTTTCTCCTAGAGGGAGACTTTATCGACTGAGACTTTATCAGATCTACAAGATCTGTCCTAAATGCTGTGTTTGTGCACGTGGTGTATGTGACTGCCTCTTTTGCATTGTATCTCTGCAGTGCGTGGGTGGCATGCCCGCGTGGGTCTTGTGGTTACTGTGCCGGCGCTCTATCCTTGCTGACTTATGCGCCTTACACGTGGTTCCGCGGGAGCCTATGCTGAGGGGACAGTGTCATTTTGAGTGTGTCTGGTTCTCTGAGGCTTGCCCTTGCCCGGGTCTCCCGGAGGTGGAGTGGGATGTCGGTGCTGTAAGATCAAGGTGCTGGGAGACCTACCCGGGTCATCCAGGGTCTGGGTGTAACTCTGTGCGTGTGGTGCGCGCACGCCTGCTCAGCCGTGGTTCTGTGCAGCTGCGTTTCCGCGTGTGCCAGCTCGGCTCGCTGCGCGGGGGCGGCCCCGGGAGGCGCTGCGGGGCCCCGCCGGCCACGGGCTCCAATGGCGAAGCCGGTGCGGCCCCTGCTAATTACATAAGCGGGGACGTCAATAATTCGCGGGAAAACGCGAAAAAGATGGCGCCCCGCGCCCGGGGGGCCCCTTCCTGAGCGCACCGGCCCCTCCCTCTCCGCGTCCCCTCCTCCCCGCGGCGCCCCCGCCCCGCCCCGCCCCCGCCGAGACCCCTACCCCGGCCCCACGGGCGGACACTCGCCCGGGCAGCCGCGGGCCGAGCGCACCACCGCCGCTGATGTGCCTGGTGGCCAGACTCCAAGTGGGACCGGCGAACGCGCTGCCTCGCGGTAAGTCCCGCGCCGCGGGCGCCCCGGGAGACTCCGCGTTTCACGCTTCAATCCCTGCACACTACCCCTCTTCTAGAAACCTCTCAGTACTAGGTTGAGTCCTTCAATCCCCGGGCGGGGGTGGAGTCCTGTGGAGCTGCGCCCTTGTGGGATGGGGACCGAGATGGAGACCGCGAGCGGTAGCCTCAGGGCAGCGGGAATCCCAGGCACATCCCCAGCCCACCGCAGGGTGTGGGTGACAGGTCCCCGTTTGTGGCCGCATGTCTTTTCTTTTCCATACGAAGCTGTGGAGGGGAGGATAGGAGGGCATTTGGGATTTTGCTCACGTCCAAAGTCAGGCTGTGACGGGCTGGGAGCGGGGAAAGTTTGCAGTTGGAGCAACTGAGGAAAGGAGTGCCTGAGGCAGAAGGGGACACTGCTGCAAGCTGTCCTTCCCCCCCCCCGAACACCCTTTTAAAAAGCCAACGGCCGCCCCGGAGAGGCCTCGGCGCATGAATCATCCGCGCTTCCTGCCCCCGCCCGGCCCCGCGCGCCCAGTGCCGCGGATTTGAACTGGACGCCGACGGGAACCCGCAAACAAGCATTTCTGTGGCGATGGGTTTGAATCAGCCAATCACAGCCCGCGGGGGCCCGCTCCAGGAGGATGGAGGCGGGGTGGGGGGGCCGCTACCCGGGGGCCCAGCCCGGCCTCGGGGGCGCAGCGACCCGGCCTGCCCCCAAAGCTCAGCGGGGGAGGAAATGTCAGTTTGTGAACCTGCCGAGGCCGGTCCCGCTCCAGCCAGAGCAAGCAGGGACCTCCCAGCTCCCTAAGAGCCAAGTGCCAAGGAAGAGGGCAAGAGTTCTGACTACAGCCCCCTACCTGGTGCTTGTGCCTCTGCTCAGTAGTAAAAGACAGGAAGGAGATAGCAGAAGGAGGTAGACACCCGCTATCTGGACAGCCAACACCCTGACTCTATTGCCCCCGGGCCCCTCACGTGCACACGTGTACTTAGTTTCACCTACGGACTGGCACATTGCCACAGACAGTGTCCTTGCAGTCTCTAAAGAGGCACTCACATGAAAACACGCCCAGAGTTGTCTTTCTGTCAGCAGGCTGGGCACCAGGCCCCCAGCACCTAGGCAGAGGGAGGGAACCAGAGCAGGACCGCCCCCACCATCCCCACACACTGCAGCATAGGGAAGTGGAGTTTGACCCGAAGAGAGTGTGTATGGTGGGGTATGGTGCCAGGTGAGCCCACAGAGGGGAGAAGGCAATAAGGCTGAACAGCAGTTAAGGTTTGGGGAACCATAAGTTTTCTGAAAGATTCAGGTTGGGGAAGCCTGGGTGACCTGGGGACTCCTCACTCCAGGTGCCAGGCAGTAGGAAGCAACGGGCTCAAGAAATAGGCTTGGAAACGGTGAATGAATTAATTGATGGAAAAAGATGAGGGCAGAACTGAAAGCAGGGCATGTTGGGAGAGAGGGCAGGGTGCTTGGCAGGGGTGCTCAGGACACTGTAGCAGAAGCTGCTGTGGCAGCCCACTGGTTGGAGAAGTCTTCTTCTGATGTATTGGGCTGGTATGGCGACAGCTTAGTTGCTTTGAGCCACTATGCTTGTGGACGAAAGCTTGGGCAGGTTTAAATGTCCTTGAAATCATCAAATAGTTGAGAACAGAAATGGGGGAGGGGTGTTTACAAAAGGCACACGGCTTTGTCACACCTGCTCCCAAGCTACCCCAAAAGTTTTCACTGCTAGGTGGGCATTTCCCTGAACACATTCAGGGGACACTTGAAGTCTTAAGTTCTTGCTCCCTCAGAGCTGAGCCCACAGAGTGTTTGCATACAGGACAAGGCCTCAGCTTCCTAGGACAGGTAGTGAGATTCTTCTTTCTCTCCTGGTGTCAGCAGAAACTGATGGAGACTCAAGCTCTGGAACCAGGGACTCAGGAAGCCTATGGTACCACCAGTCACCTCCCTAACAAGGGGACCCTGTCTAAAACCAAAAAGAACTTCAAAGACTTGATGTCCAAACTGACAGAAGGACAGTATGTGCTATGCCGGTGGACAGACGGGCTGTACTACCTCGGCAAGATCAAGAGGGTGAGTCTTCCCTGGTCCACGGGCCCAGGCTCAGAGCCTTTCTGTTCATTCCTTGTCCCTCATGCCTAGAAGCTGAAAGCGGAAGGAACCAGAGCCTGGCTTCGCAGGCTCCATCCTCAGGAGCCAGCGTGTCTGAGCAGGTTTTCTAGAGAACTTAAGCAAACCACCAGACTAGGTGGACATGAGTGACACACTAGCCTGTTCTTCTGCTCTTAAAAACATGCCCATGCAGTTGTCACCCTGTCCCTGGTGGCCCTACTCCAAGGTGGGGAGAACAGTGCCCGTCTCTCCTGGCCTACCTGTCTTCAGAAGCACAAAGCACAGGATTTGGAGGAAGACCCGCCCCTTCATGCTGCCCTCTCCTCGTCTCAGGTCAGCAGTCCTAAGCAAAGCTGCCTTGTGACTTTTGAAGATAATTCCAAATACTGGGTCCTGTGGAAGGACATACAGCATGGTGAGTGTCCGAGGTCCTTGGGCCTCTCCCTGTGTCCGTTCCTTTCTTCTCTGCCTTCACCTTTCTTCCTGGCACCTGTGCTAGCCCATGTAGCCCAGCCTTGGGTACTTATCTTGGGCCCACCAGGGATGATGATCAGATTTCTTCTGTGTGACACTGAGCCCCTGCCTGAATGCTCATACTTCAGGAGGGAGGCGGGGCAGATGGAGGAGGGGTTCAGGCATAGACTCATGCTAGGACTTGGTCTCAGGCCTGAAGTTTGTGTCCTTCCTGAATATTTGGTGTCTACTACTCTAGGACTAGGGAGGAGGAGGAGACCAGAGGACAGGGGTTCAGCTATAGAAGTGAACTGTGTTCCCTATCTGCATGTGAAGAAATTGGTAGGGAATCTCTAAATCTCTACCCCTAGGCAAGGAGGTCGGGGTGAGGCAGAGCCAGGAGGGTGCGAAATGGCCTTGCCTAGATGGAGCTGGGTCAGCTTTCAGGATGAAGGAGAGCTGGGCTGGGTACCACCCACCTTCAGACAGCTGACACTGTTATAGACATAGCCAGTCGGGATCATTCAGGCTCTGCAGGACAGATTTGGGTAATCACTAGTCACAACACCCATGTATTTTTATCATGGAACTCCAAACACTAACTATGACAACTGGCATGAGAGAAGAACCCTATTAAATATCACATGTCCTTAACAGAACAGAGGCAAGTTCTAGGGTCAGACAGCCCCTGGACCATGTTCCAGATCTCTCTCCTACTGGCTACACAGCCTTGAGCAGTGATGTCACTTTTCTGAGTCCCCATTTCTTCAACTGAAAGGAAGAGACAGTGGAAGTCCAGGCTTCACCGGACAGTTGGGAAGAGTAGATGAGATGATCGTGTAGCATGCTCAGCCCAGCGCCACCGCGCTGGAGGGAGGCAGTTTCTAAGAATCTGCTACTGTGAAGGGTGAGCTCAAGAGGCTGACCAAATGGGCCACACAACTGAGCCAGTTGTAGGGCTTTAAGAAAAAAAAAAAGATTTTTTTCTCCAAAAATCTGTGGCTAGGGGAGAATGGTACTTCCCTGTGGTCCCTTTCACCTTAATCTGTTTTCTGTGGATCCAAAGCTATGAGCATCCCCTGCTGGTTATACTTCTAGGAAAAGCATAAAACTCCAGCAGCAGAAGAAAGATATTTCCATTTCACAGGGCCTGGGAAGCATCCTACTGTGCACCAGGCACTGGGGAGGGGCACAACAGGTGTGTAGCCAGGAACAGTTTGTCCGTATCCAGCCAGCACACCAGTAACCTCTTGGCATCCCCTGAAATGAGTGCTCCAGGCTAGAAGTGAGTATGATGTCAGACATCAGTATGACACAGTATGATGTCATTATTAAGCAACGGGAGGCTGACACCATGTGGGTACCACCATCCTTGGGTGTAGAACAAGGCAAGGTCTTTGCCTGACCATTTAGTCAGTAGATCCATCTTGAACATCTACTGCCTGCCATATACCATGTAGGGCACTTAGGGCACAGAGGTATAATAATACCATTTCTGCCTTTACAAAACTTTCATCCTAAGGAGGAGGCAGAAGTTCAACACCAGCTTTAGCCACATAGGAAGACTTTTTCTCAAAACCATTAAAAACAAAACGTTGCAGCCTTCTGGAGTAACACAACAGAAGCAACACATCAAAATGCATTTAAAGGCTGGAACGATGGCATAGCGTTAGGAGTAGGTGCTGCTCCTGCAGAGGACTTGAGTTTGGTTCCCAGCACCCACATCTGATGGCTCACAACCACCTGTAACTCCATGTGCAGTATGCAGTTCTGTTACTCTCTCTTCAACCTTCCCTGCTCTCCCTTCAACTGCATCACCTCTTCCCTCCTCTCCACCTGCCCCTCTCCCATACGCTGATTGGTTGTGTGACCCATTTAGTTTAATCAGGGTCATCTTTGTGAGTATTGTATTGGAACTACCCACTGGAGCCCAGTGGGGTTATCAGTGGGTACAATAACTGAAGACAATAACTCCCTATCCCCCCAAAATGTATTCATGGGGAATGGTTCAGCTTCGAGGAATAGGGTATGTGTCAGTATCTGGTGTTGATGGCCCCATTCTTAGGCAGACCCAGTGTAGTCATTTGCAACTGTTAAGAGTTCATGATTGCACCAGGCGGTGGTGGCTCACACCTTTGATCCCTGCACTTGGGAGGCAGGGGCAGGCAAATCTCAGTGAGTTTGAGGCCAGCCTGGTCTACATAGTGAGTTTCAGGAAGCCAAGGCTACACAGAGAAACCCTGCCTCCAAAAAGCAAAACCAAAAAAAAAACTAAACAAACAAAGAGTTCACAATTGCAGTGGCCATGACATGCTCAAAGAATAGCAATTCTTCCAGCTGTCTTATGTTATTTTCTGGGCCCCCTTCCACAGTGTTTCATGAGCCTTGAAGGGTATGGTATAGATGTCTTCTTAGAGTTGAGCCCTCAACAGTCACTTTTTCTCAGCATTTTGTACAGCTGTTTCTCGGTAGTTCACAGGAAACAGACACCTCTCTGTAATTGTCTATGAGTATAACATATATTTAGAATAGTAATTGTCTATGTGTAAATGTATATTTAGAAGGCAGTTCAACACTGTGACAATTTAACTAAACAACAGAATTAAGTTTCCTAGTAGGCGGCCTATGAGCTCTGCCAGTTCCAAGTACAGATTACCTCCCAGTCTGGGATTTTGACTTTTTCTTGGTCATGTGATCTGGAGCCCAGTTGAGAGGACTTCTTTTTCAGCTGGTGTTCCAGGAGAGGAGCCCAAGTGTGACATCTGCCTGGGGAAGACATCAGGGCCAATGAATGAGATCCTCATCTGTGGGAAGTGTGGCCTGGGTGAGTGGGCAAACAGGGAAGGCCATGACTAGTGGGTCCCTCCCCCACTCACTTGCTGAGGTCCCATCTGCCTTCCTGTTTCTCCTCTGCCCCTGAGACAGGCATCCCTGCCTTGGGGAAAGCTGAGAAAGAGCAATGAGAGATCCAGTTTGGGGAGGCACTGAAGTCCGTCCTTGGTTCCTCTTGAAGTGGCCAATACTGTCTTTTAGTCCCTCGTTGGGTACAGCTTGGCCCCTGGTTGGGTACCACCAGCTAGTAGCTGGGAAGCTGACAGGCAGTACCCCCTAGGGCTTGCCATAGCTAGCCTCCCTGCCCTTAGCCAACTAGCCTTGGGCCCGAGTACTCACCGTCCCCTCCTTTGCCCTAGGTTACCACCAGCAGTGCCACATCCCCATCGCAGGCAGTGCCAACCGGCCCCTCCTCACTCCTTGGTTCTGCCGACGCTGCATCTTTGCCTTGGCTGTGAGGGTGAGCACTCTCCTTTCCCCAGCCTCTGCCTTCCTCCCTGCCGGCCGGCCGGGCAGACCGGAGGCTCCCAGACTCAGGCCAAGCACCCATAACTGACTCAAGGCAGAAGGACTCCACTTGGGCCTTGGAGACACTCTATGCTCTGCCGCCTTCTAGCTCTCTGTCCTAGGCCAGTTTTCAGAGCCTCTCTAAACCTCAGCTTCCCCAACCATAAAATGGGCACCCAACCATAAAATGGGCACCCAATAAAGGGTGGTTTGCTAAAGGACAACTTTATTTACATGCCCCTTACACGAGGTTAATTATTGTCTGTGTTGTGCTTACTATGCTACTAATGCTATGAATGAATATCTTTGAAGGAGACAGAGGATGGATTTAGGATTGGTGAGAAAAAGCTCCTTGCTTTTCTGACCCTCATAAAATGCCTGGGTCTCCCCAACCCTGGCAGCTTTTCTCCTGATAGCTGTGTGTGCGCGAACTCGAGTAGGTGGTGACCTGGACCCTATTTTTCCTCAGAAAGGAGGTGCGCTGAAGAAAGGCGCCATCGCCAGGACGCTGCAGGCGGTGAAGATGGTGCTGTCCTACCAGCCCGAGGAGCTCGAGTGGGACTCGCCCCATCGCACCAACCAGCAGCAATGCTACTGCTACTGCGGCGGACCTGGAGAGTAAGGTCGCAGGGCGGGGCACGTGCGGGAGACCGGGCTCCGGGTGGGCTGACAGGCGCCGTGAGTGACAGCCGGACACAAGAGCCCGACCTCACTGGGCGGGGCCTGAGTGACAGCTCGGGGGTGGGACCTGAGTGTCTGGAGGGCGGGTCCTTAGTGTCAGACTGTGGAGGCGGGACCTAGAGTGACATGACAGCAAGGAGGCGGGGTCTGAGCGGCAGGCTGTGAAGGCGGGATCTAAAGGGGTGGACCCAGAGTGACAGCCTCCGAGCGAGTCCTCAGTATCAGGCTGTGGAGGTGGATCTTGAAGGGGCGGACCCAGAGTGTCAGCTCTGGGGCCAGGTCTTGGGGCTGGGGCCAGGTCTTGGGGAGACAGGCCTGGAGTAACAGTCGCGAGGGCGGGGTCTAAGTGTCAGGCCGTGGAGGCGGGAACTGGAGGGGCAGATAAGCGATGTCATTTTAGGGAGAGCAGATTCTAATGTTGGCCGTGTCACTCTGCAAGGATGGTTATTTGGGAGGGAGACCTAGAGTGGTTGGTGGGGACCAGGCTTCTAGGGGCGGTCCGGCAGGTCGGAAGGCAGCGATAAGGCAGGTATGAACCAAGGAGCCTTAAGGGGTGGGCCCTGAAAGTAAACTCTGAGTGAGAACCTGTCCAGAGGGCAGTGGAGAGTAGAAGGCAGAGTGATTTTCTTGGAGCCACCTAAGAGCCTAGGCCTGACAGAGATGTCCACACCTGCACAGCACCTAGCCGGCTCTGCCTCCCTGATTCTCAGTTCACTTATTAATTTGTCCTGGTGCGCTTGTGAGCAGAGGTAACATTAAGGCTCACATGAGCTGGGAATTGATAATCTGCTGGTGGTGGTGGTGGTACTGCTGCCAGGAAGTGGAGATCAGTCAGGGAAACAGGTGGGTGCCCTGGCTTCCTGGAGACCTCCGGCAGGGCAGGGGTCTGTGCTGGAGTCATGGAGGACAGTCTTGCCTGCTGTGGGCAGAATCTGGTCTTGCTTGCCCTTCTGAGCATCCATGGACAATTGAATTTGCTCCTTTAGGCTATCTACAATAGAGGCAGGGTCTCTACCCTCTGTGGAAGGCAGACTGCCCGCTTCCCCTGCCCTGAGTCTGAGGGCCAGCACTGATTGTCTAGAGATTACCTAAAGCCCAGCTGGGCTCTAACTACTCCGTTTGAACTGCTTCATCTCTCAAATGGGCTTAGTTACCTTAATTACCCTTGAGCTTCCCAGTATCCTGGAAGACCTACTGAATGACAGATGAAAAACAGTATACAGAAACATATATGGCATTAGTAAGTCCGTGCTTCCCAATGTTTAATGGGGCAGTTGTTTTAAATAAATAAATAAATAAATAAATGCACTTCCAAAAGTCTCCTCTGAAAACTAAGCCAAATCTGAAGCCAACCAGGGAATCTGCGTATTAACCCTGTGTATATCGAGGCCAGCGCCAATGGTGCATTTTTCTTCTACTAGATGCAAGATCCAATGAGATGACACAGCTCTGGCTTCACGGTGCTTGGTCCCTGTGGCCAACGGTCCTCTTTCCCCGTCTCTGTGTGGGGGAAGTCGCGGAGCCTGGCCATGATGGGGTTGACCCGGCCCTTCTGTGTCTGCAGGTGGTACCTGAGGATGCTGCAGTGTTGCCGCTGCAGGCAGTGGTTCCATGAAGCTTGCACGCAGTGCCTTAATGAGCCTATGATGTTTGGAGACCGGTAGGTGCTGACTGGGCATAGTGGACAGGGGTGACTTCAGCAACCTTCTCAGATGATCTGCCAGACCCAAGAGACACTAGCTATGCGAGGTCAAGAGATGATAAAGGAACACGCTCGGCTACATGTCTAGTTTCCACTGATTTGTGGGGAACCTTAAGCAAATTCCTGCCTTCACTAAGCTCCAGACTCTACAGATGTCTCAGGACAGAGAGATGATAGTCTTTACCTTAGCCTTACCATGTTACCATAGAAGCCGTGAGGGGAATGGGTGGCTTCTAATTAGTAGGGCTAAGCTAATGGGAGGCATTATATATGAAATCAAATATTATGCTTTTTTAAGTCTTGGCTGGTGGTTGGTGTGTGTGTGTGTGTTTGTGTGTGTGTGTGTGTGTGTGTGTGTGTGTGTGTGTGTGTGTGTGTGTGAAAGAGAGAGAGAAGAGAGAGCGTGTGTGTGAGAGCATGCATGTGTGTGTGTCAGAAGAGACAATGGTGACCACTATAGCCCAACCTCTCTATGAATAGAGCTTAATGCTAGGGCAGCAATATTCGGAGAGGGGTCAGGGATAGAGACGTATTCCTTGATCCCTCTTCCCCATACCACTCAGAGGCTGACAGCCCAGGAGTGGATGCCAACCGTGAGGAAGCAGGTGCAAGTGAGGGGGTGGCTGAGGCTGAGGGTCAGGTGCTCTCCCATCACAGCCCCTCCTCACCTACCCCCAGGTTCTACCTGTTCTTCTGCTCCGTGTGTAACCAAGGCCCGGAGTATATCGAGAGACTGCCCCTGCGATGGTGAGAGGATGGGACCTGTCCCTACCAGCTCCTCCCTTTCCCTCTGCCCTGCCCTCACTTGGCCCTTGCCTTCCTGCCCAGGGTGGACATAGTTCACCTGGCCCTCTACAACCTGGGAGTACAGAGCAAGAAGAAGTACTTTGACTTCGAGGAGATTCTGGCTTTTGTTAACCAACACTGGGAGCTCCTGCAGCTTGGCAAGGTAATGTGAGGCCTCAGTGCCAGAGATGCCTGCTCGGGACCATGCAGGGCAGAGCAGGCTAACATACAGATATCTGGACTCGCACCCTTATGCTGCGGGTCCTTGAGTCAGAGCTTCTGAGCCTGTGCTGGGGAAGGGGCTTTGGTCTCCAGTTTGAGCAGTGGTCAGCTGGGGCCTCACTAACTCAGCTTCGGGAAGCTGAGGCACTGCACCAGCTGTGGCTGGAGTGGGACTCTCTGCTACGGTACTTGGCCCGCACAAGATTTCCTGGCTAGGTTGGGAAGTCTTCTGCTGACCTGGTTCTGCATTGTGTTTCCAGGGGCCTTAGTGCCCGTAAATAACAGACTTTCACACTGGCAGAGCTGGAGAGACCTAACCACGTCTGCAGGGCTATGCAGACCTCTGCCCTAATGACTTCTCAGAGTCCTCTTTACTGGTGCAGAATGAGATGTCTCCCACTCACTACCCAAAACTTCTTTGATGAAGCAGGGTTGTAAAAAACAAACAAGGGTCTTTGAGATAGCTCAGCAGGTAAGGGTGCCTGCTGCCAAGCATGAATTCAAACTTCAGGACCCATGAAGTGGAAGGAGAGAACTGACCCATGCCCCAAGTTGTCTTCTGATCTCCACAAATGTGTCATGGCATGTGCATGCTACACACACACACACACACACACACACACACACACACACACACACACACACACACACACTAAAGTGTAATCTGAAAAAACCAAATAGGTAACTCTTACATATAGCATGCAGTTGTATATAATGTCTCCATTTACAGTGTTTGGTAAGCTATAAGACACAGAAAGCCTTGAAGGTTAGAGTCAGCATTTTTTTTTAGATTTATTTAATGTGAATGAGTGTTTTGCTCACATGTGTGTTTGTGCGCCACATGCGTGCCTGGTGACCACAGATGCCATAAGGAGGTGTTGGGTCCCCTGCAAGTGGGGTTATGAATTGTTCTTAACTACCATGTTGGTGGTGAAAATCAAACACCAGGTCCTCTGCAAGAACACGTGATAGTAACCCCTGAGCCACCTCTCTAGCCCCTAGAGTTGGTATTTTTAAATAACTTTCCTGGCTTATAGAAATCATGCACAGGAGCTAGAATGGATGACTCAGCAGCTAAGAGCACTTGCGCTGCCTGTGCGAGACCCAGGTTCCATTGCCATCCCATGCAAGCTCACAACTGTTTGTAGTTGCAGTTCCAGGGACCCAGCACCTTCCTCTGACCTCCACGGGCACTACATACACGGTATACATACACACATGTAGGTAAATGCTCATAAAATAAAAATAAATATGTTTTTTAAAACAATATATGTTTCTAATAGAAAATTTTAAATTATCAAAACAGAAGTGTACTTTGAAAGGACCCATATTTTCACTACTCAAGAATACCTAGAATTAAAGCATGGGTATATCCTGCTCCTTAACTTTTTTATGGTTCACATGAAACATATATGCTATTTTAGATCATCTGTTTTATGTGGTTCCAGATTATTGATGTTTTCATAACCTTTTAAATAGTCGCACTTAATGTCCTCCCTGGTTGGGCACATTTGTGTGTGAAATTTCATTCATGTCCCATACTTTATCTGCGTCATAGATCCCATAGGGAAGCATTACTGGTCAAGATTGCAGGCGTTTTTAAAGCAGCACTGGAAAATGAACCCAGGGCCTTGTGCATGATAGGCAAGCGGTCTCCCACCTCACTGTAGCCACAGCCCCGTAAAGTTCCTGAAGCCTTGGGGCCAGGAGTTTTCCTCTGTGGTACAGGTGGGCAACCAAGCTCAGAGAGGTAAAAAGACTGTAAGACCATGGCTCTCACCTGGAGGATGCTGGCGCATCAGGTGGCAGCAGGGCAGGGTGGGGGTCAGTAGTGCCTCCTCTGATGCCTGTGTGTATGGCTGACTGGCCTGCTGGCCTGCTTCCCTTAGCTCACCAGCACCCCTGTGACAGATCGAGGACCTCATCTCCTCAATGCTCTCAACAGTTACAAAAGCCGGTGAGTGCGGGGAGGACGGGAGAGCTGCGGGACTCCTAGGTGGGGTCTCAGTCTGAAGGTTCCCCCTACCGTGTAGCCTCTGCTCCAGCTGTGCTCCCTGCCTGGCTCCTCCTCCTCTTCCCACTCTCCAGCCTACCCATTGGTTGGTTGGTTGCTTTTTGAGACAGGGTCTCTCTGGCCTAGGCCCAAACTCCTGCTCCTGCTGCTCAGCCTCCTAAGTGCTGAGTTCACAAGGGTGTGCCACCACATCCGGTGACTCCTGCCCTTTGTTCCCATCATTCCCAGCTCCATTCATTTTGTTCTTCAGTAAGAATACATGCAGGAGGCAGGGAGGCACTTGACCACATTCCTGCCTGGGGACTGGATTCATTCTGTGGACAGGGAGATTGCAGGCCTTGGTGATCACCAGCTCCACTCTCTGGAGGATCAGCTTGACAGCACGGGCCTCTTTCCTGTCCACCCCAGGTTCCTCTGTGGCAAGGAGATTAAGAAGAAAAAATGCATCTTCCGCCTGCGCATCCGTGTCCCACCCACCCCTCCGGGAAAGCTGCTTCCAGACAGGGGGCTGATGCCAAGTGAGAGAGGGGCCTCTGAGCTGCTTCGTAAGAGAGGAAAGAACAAGCCTGGGTCAGTGCTGGTGGAGGGGCTGTGGCTACAGCCAGCGTGGGTTGTCTGACCAAGCTCCCAGCTCCTGCAGGTGGGAGAAGGCTATGCAATGGGCCCAGGTGGTGTGGTGGCACCACTGGAAGCCTGGGGTCCCTAGACCCAGCAGGGTCCAGCTCTAGACACCCTGGAAGAGCTAGTGAGAAGCTCATAGACTCCTCATTTCCTAGCTCCAGGGCAGCCTCATCCTGGTACCCAGCCCTGCTGCGTTAGAACTGGGCAGAGAAGGTTCACAGAGTATGTGATATGCCCTTGTTTTCCTGGCTGGGCACAGCCTCCTCTCTAGGGGCACAAGGGCAAGGAGGGACCTTTTCTTTTTCACTTTCTAAAGCCACTCCCAGGTTCACTCTGCCCTGTCCAAACCCTCCTGACCCCATACTGGCCACTGCCCCCAGCATTCCTGAGGCTTCTCACACTGAACCCTCCCTGGCCCTCCAGCTCTGACCAGGCCACCCTCTCCCTTTTCTGTCTCCACAGTTTGTTGCCTCATGAATCCCAGCAGCAGAAAAGGCGAGTTTATAGAAGAAAAAGATCAAAGTTTTTGCTGGAAGATGCTATTCCCAGTGTTAGTTCCTGGTTTTCTTATTCTCCAGTTCCACGTGCAGGGACAGCATACATTGGGGTCCTGTACTGTACCCAATACTGTCCACAGACCCAAGGGACGCCCCAGTGTCACACTTTCAGTTACAGAGAAACAGGGAAGAGACGGGTACCCTAAGACCACTACTGCCCTATCTACCCCAGGTTCTCCTGAGAACACAGGAGTGGGGCAGGGGTAGATAATATCCTGGTCCCAGTTTGGACAAAACAGTACTGTCTGAGGACACCAGCTTTCTAGATGCCACTTCGAGGCAGTGGCTGAGCCCAGACTAAAACCATCTCAGCACATTTTCTTATTTGATTAGCCTCACTGAAACTCTCCTTGTGAGCGGTAATGTTAACCATGCCTCAGCTCTCCAGCACTTTACAGTTTGTAGTACACTTTCACCACAGCTTTGAGTCCTAACGGTGCTTCCTGTGAGCTCTGAGTAAGGCAGGCTCTGAGCTTGGCAGTGGAAACAACTGAGACCCAGAGAGGCTGATGGAAGTCAGACAGGTGGCTGGAGAGGAAGTCAGGACTAGAAAAAAGGGTGGCTTGGCTCTCCGGTCACAGATTACAGTCAAAAAATGGCAGGTTTTACCCAAGGGATCAGCAGCCTTAGCATCCCATATACCTCTCAGCTGGGGAGGGGTGGGTCTCTTGTCCTGTGACTGATCCTGTCTCTTTTATGTCTACAGAGTGACTTCACTTCCGCCTGGAGCACCAACCACCACCTGGCCAGTATATTCGACTTCACTCTGGATGAAATTCAGAGTTTAAAAAGGTACCTGATACTCTAGAGGTGAAGGGGGCTTCCATTCCCCAGCATGAAGAAGGCACACATCCTGAGGGTGTAGACTCTCTACATGGGCCTTCTGAAACTTCACTTAAAAGATCTAGGATGCACAGGGCTGCCAGAGAATCTGTGGTACACAGCTTGCGGCATAGCTCCCTCTGCCCCCCAAAGCAGTGGTCCGGGTGCCCCACCTCTCTACCCCTTCTCCTGCCTCACACCTCAGACGGATAGTCTATGGCTACCTTCTCACTGTGGTTACATTGAGGCCTCTGCCTACAATGCCCTGTGCCTTGCCCTCCCCCATCCCAAAAATCAGGATGTTTCTTCCTCAGGAAGCCCTCACTGGCCCTCCCGGGCTATGCTGGAAGCCTGCTTAGAGCTCATAGCACCCATATTTGGGTGATTCGAGGGCAAGGACTTCATCTTTTACCACTCTGTTCCTAAAATAACTGAGGACCACGTTGTGCTGTTCGTTGGCCATAGAGCAGGAAGGGGGGCATTTAGAGTAATCCGGGAACTCTGGTCCATGTTTACCAGTTCTAACTGTGCAGTGTTAGCTAAATTCCTTAGCCCCCAGCCTCCTCGTTTTCCTCACGCACTTTGTACCTCTGCCTGATGGCTCTCTGACAGTGTCACCAAGTGTGTCCATCACCAGGGGAGGTTGGTCAGGGAAAGTTTTGTTGACTCCCAACTTGGAAGACTAAATGGGTGGGAAATAAGACAGGGCAGGTCTGGGGTGAGGAGAAGATGGCTTCTGCTGGCTGGAGGATGCCTATCAGAGCCACAGAAGGCAGAGAGGCTCCCAGGGGCCCCGAGGGCCAGGCTGGAGGCCTTGCCGAGCCTGGCAGCAGCAGGCGTGTCTTCTCTTCCTCTCAGTGCCAGCTCAGGCCAGGCCTTCTTCTCAGACGTGGACTCCACCGATGCCGCCAGCACCTCTGGCTCTGCCTCCACCAGCCTCTCCTACGACTCCAGGTGAGCTTTGCCGGGACAGCGGTTCCCAGCTTATCCACCTCCCACTGCTGGATGAAGATTTATTCTGCACTTCCAGGTCTTGACATAGAGAGGTGGGGGAGGGGAGCTGGTCTTCTGTGCCGAGTCTGCTCTGGACCCTCTATTCCAAGTTGCCAGGGTGGAAGCTGAAGTTAACTTCTGCTTGGGACAGTCTTTGCCTGCAGTGACTATGTGATCCCTCTAGTCAAGCAATCGAATTCCGGGACTGTTTGATTAGAGCATCTCGGCCTCTGTGTGTCATGACTGTGTGTCTGTGCCTCAGACCACAGGGCTCCTGTTCTCGGTTCCTGGCTGTCTAATTTGTATTTCAGGGTCTCTAAGAGGAAAATTCACTTATTTTAAGCATATGTAGAGGGGAAGACTGTAGGGGGAGGTGAAAGACCCTGGGGATCTGACTAAGGGTAGAGCCAGTTTTGTTGTTGGGCACAGCCCCCTCAGCACTCTGGCGCCTCCGTCTTCTAGAGTGGGTAGAGACTTTGTGGGTGTAGACTTAAAACTGCAGTGTCTATAAAGATGGGAACTGTTCTCTACTCTCGCCTGTCGCTGCCTGGGTGTCCTTCTCGGTTGTGCCTCTGGAACTTTAATTTGGGTTCTAAGGATCAAAGCCTAGCTTCATGCGTCCTAGGGAAGTACTCTATCCCTGAGCTATACGCCCCTAGTCTTCCTGTTTCTTTGGTTTCTCGCTAGTGTTTCAGGTCATGGCAGACATGTCTCGGTATCCATTAGTGTGCAGCTTGTCTGACGTATCTGTTGTGCTAACACCCCTGCTGTGTGGTACAAGGTCCTTCAGTTCCTGTCCCTGGGTAGCTCATCCAGTTCATACAAAGAACCAGGTGGCCTAAACAAGGGCCTCTGCACTGTGGGACTTCAAAAGCATATATAACAGTGACCCACCCTCCCAGATACAAAGAGCATATGCTTCAAAGTTGAACATATCCAGGTTTGATCCTGGCCTTTGTCCTCTCCAGCTGATTTCTTCTCTGCAGCCTCAGTTTCCCTATTACAGAACTACTGTGAAGTTTGAGCAAGATAATTCATGCCCAGGGTCCAACACAGTACCAAAGAGTACCTGTCTGGCTTGGCACCTATGAGACTATCAGGGTGAGGAATCTAATAACTGCTCCAACTCATCCCTCTCCCCTCCTGATACAGATGGACAGTAGGCAGCCGCAAGAGGAAGCTGGCAGCCAAAGCGTACATGCCCCTGCGGGCAAAGCGTCAGGCAGCCGAGCTGGATGGACGCTGCCCCTCAGACAGTAGCGCAGAGGGAGCTCTGGGCCCTGAGCAGCCAGATGAAGGCATTGACAGCCACACGTTGGAAAGCATCAGTGAAGATGACTCCTCCTTGTCCCACCTCAAGTCATCTATCACCAACTACTTTGGGGCAGCCGGGCGGTTGGCCTGTGGAGAGAAGTATCAAGTGTTGGCTCGGAGGGTCACCCCTGAGGGCAAGGTTCAGTACCTGTTAGAATGGGAAGGGACGACCCCTTACTGACTACCCCTCAGGGGCTGCCTACATCCCTGGAAACCGAAGGAGGGACAGAGAAGCCATTGGCTCTCTGTTTTCTCCAGGCTGGGGTGGTGGAGGGAAGCAGGACAGAGCCATAAGAGCCTGGCTGTAGCCCTGCCTGCTGCCCGCCAGGCCAAAGTCTGTGTGCTGCTGTACCAATTGCCTGTGTCTCCAAGACCCCAGTGATTCTTTCTCATTGTCTGTACACTTCACACCCCTCAAACTGTTTATTGGTTCCTCTGGTTCCAAAATACCCTGGCTGTGACCCCTCCTGATCCTGAGGCCTAAATCTGTCTCTCATTGTCCGCAGCTCTCCATCTTTTTACCTCACCCGTTTTGGGTATTTGTGTGGTCACACATCTGCCGTGTGCACACGTGCATCTGTCCCTTACTGGATAGCCTTCACTGGGTTCTCAGTGGACCCTGAGGGTCTCCCATTTTCTCACCAATACCCCTAATTGCAGGAGGGTAGGGGTGTCTGAGAAAGTTCAGAGTGCCTGGGACCCAGAGCCTTGGGGGTGACGAGCTGGGTCTCTGCTGAGGAGGCCAGCAGCAGGGTCCTTTATTGAGGCTCAGAGGAAAGACTACACGAGTCAGCTCTGAGGGTCCCAGAAGTTTGTCCCCAGCCATAACCCTTCACTGTCGTCATGGAGTGCAGCCTGGCCCTGCTGCATAGAGGTGTTCTTAAACACAGATCTCAGAGGAAATGATGGGGAGCCAAGCCAGGTCAGACTAAATCTCAGACTCATCACAAGGTCCCACACCACACCACTGTGTGTACAGACACACGGTCACATTCCCACGCCCTCCTGGCACCCTGGCTCCTGTCCTTGGCCCCTTCCAGGGATACATGCTGCAATTAAATGTGAAAACCAAACACTTGACCCAACAGAGAAGCACAAAAGACTCCCCTCTTGTGCACAGCACCTGCCTTGCCCTGGAACTGACAATCACTTTGGGGACAGGCTGGGGTTTTTCAAGGGCCTGAATCGTTCCTTCCCTTCAGAAAGGAAGCCTTTGTCGTTGGTATAAATAGAACCCTTAAAATGGACAAACAGCCCTATCTGGAGGGAAACCAAAATTAGGAGGTGGGCAAGGAGCCATCAGTTTGCCTGAGAGATATTAGAAGCGGACTCACTGGTTGGAAAGTAGAAGTACCCTGGGTGGGGGCAGGGACAGCAGATTGGGGCCAGCCTCCCAGCTGCTGTGGCTGCCAGCTGGGCGGGGCTTTGAACAGCACGGGGACGGCAGTCCTGTATCAGGGGCTGATTTTCCAGGACTAGGCCTGACCCCTCCATACCTGCCCGTGAGCGTTCAGGGGGTCTCAGGAGTTAGATGGCCCTTGCCTTGAACCTCCGCAACTGTAGTGCCTTGCAAAGGGACGTCACCTCTCACTCTGAGCACAGCCACCCATTTCCCGCTGCCTCCCTGTCCTGTCTGAGGAGCAGATGGGCACTGGCCCCAGTTCTCAGTCTCACAGCTGCTGCCACTGAGGTCCCCAAGTGGGGCGAGGTGGAAAGAGTTGTGAGGCCAACTCCCAGGCTAGCGGTAGTGAGGGAACTGGGGTCAGATTTGTGGCCTCCTTTTAGCTTCAGTGAGCACGCCAACCTCCAACATCTGCCTTCCAGGCTACTAGGAAAGCCGAGAGCAAGGCTGTCCCTTTCCTACTGGGCCTGAGGAGCAGGAAGGTGGGGGGCGGGGGGATAGCACAAGGCCTGACCAGATCACCTGACTCCTAACACCAACGTTTTACTCCCACAAGATAATGGCTGCTTTACTGTCAACTGACAGTATAACCCTGTGCACCTTTGAAAAGATTTTGGTTTTTGAATTGCTGCTCTTAATATTTGTTATATTAAAGTTATAATCGTGTCTGGTTTACAGTGTAAACGTGTCCTTGGAAAGCCTGTATGAAAAAAAAAAAACAAAAGCCTGTATGGCCTCGCTGCTCCTGGCTTCCTGGAGGTTAGGCTGCTGACAGTGAGGCCAGCCCTCTGAGCACCCAGCCACCCCTACATTCTCTGCATCTATGTTCTCTCAGCAGTGTTCCCACCATTATTGCCCTTTGATAATGTGCAACTTTTTTTTTCTACCTCTACTGAGTAACAGCAAACATTTACCCTTAGGATTTGGGAATAAACCAGGCATAGTGGCACACACTTTTAATGCCAGCACTCAGGAGGCAGAGGCTGGCGGATCTACAAAGCGAGTTCCAGGACAGCTAAGGCTGTTACACAGAGAAACCCTGTCTTGGAAAAACAAAACAAGGAAGAAAATGAATGAATGAATGAATTTAGGAGAAAACTGGAATTCTCAGAAATTCCCCAGATCAAATACTCCCTTCATACTCCTTTCCTCATTGTTACATTTACCTGAAAGCTGCTGAGTAAAGAGACATATCAAGCCTTTTATTAGTACTATTAACAAAGACTATAGCCTGGGGATTAAATGTAAAGATGGGGAACATCATTTGAATAGCATTCTAATGCCACAGCCTTTGGGTATGTTAGCAGCACAAAAGATAACCCTGTGCCTGAATTACCACCTTAAGTGTTCCTTTTGCTCCCAAACTTCATTTCTTGGAACACCTTTCTCAGAGTCTGTATAAAGCACACACTGCACATAAAATTTGCAAGGAGAACCCAGTGATGGGATCAGACTGACTGCCATGGCAACAGCTCAGAGTGAGGCCCATAGATGTTGGCAGCTCCCGTAAGTGTCCTGGCGAGGCTCTCCCACTCAGCACTTTTGAAGTTACCTGCTTTTGTTCTTTACTTGATGAAGGTGATTTGGTTTTGTTTTGTTGTTTGTTTTGAGATAGGGTCTCCTGTGGTCCAGGCTGGCCTTGAATTCAAGGTTGTTCTGCCTTAGCCTCACAAGGGCTGGGATTATTGGGTCCGCCATCACACCCAGATAAATCTTTTAATGCAGCAGTGTTTGTGTCCTCGTATTTTAGAGAGATATGTTTTTCCTCATTTCCACAGTTGCCTTTTGTAGAGATTCTGGGAATCCCAAGAACTGCTAGAAGGGGATCCCCACGTGGAGACCCTAGTCTGGGGCCCAGCCTGTCTTCAGCAGCCTGATCTGGGGAGGGCAATGTAGGAAAGTGGCCGGCCACTAAACTCTACTCTCTTCATCCATGGAGTGGGTCACACCCTCCAGACCTATGGTAAGGAAGAAACAACACAAAGGATGGACAAGTGTCAGACTGACAGACATGTCTTAAAGACTAGAAGTTCTTTGCCAGTAGTGGCTACAGTAGGAAACCTGCCTCTGAATAAAGAACAGCGGGAATGTTAGATTAGAATCAGACTCTGGCTCACATGCCCTCTGACCTCAGATTTTATCAGCAAAATGCTAACGAATAAGCCTAACTTACGAGGATAAGATGGGGAGCAAGTGCCCCTCTCTCCCATCTCCTGTATACTGTGGCAGACAGGTCATGAAGAAAGGCTTTTGTGATGGTATACATAACACCGAAAATGAACCAATGAAGGCCACACTGCGCACGCCTTTAATCCCAGCACTCGGGAGGCAGAGGCAGGTGGATCTCTGAGTTCGAGACCAGCCTGGTCTACAAGAGCTAGTTCCAGGACAGGCTCCAAAGCCACAGAGAAACCCTGTCTCAAAAAAACAAAAAAAGAGCTGGAGAGATGGCTCAGAGGTTAAGAGCACTGACTGCTCTTCCAGAGGTCCTGAGTTCAATTCCCAGCAACCACATGGTGGCTGGTGCCCTCTTCTGGCTTGCAAGCATACATGGAAGGAATGTTGTATACATAATAAATAAATAAATCTTTAAAAAAAAACAACCAAAAAAGAAAAAAGAAAGTTCAAGAGAAAAATATATATATTGCCTATTTCAAAATTTAAAAGTAAACTTGTTATAAAGAAAGCTTTTATTTAAACCCTTGAAACTGAAATGTCAACGTAGGAAATAATTCCCAAACTTGTAAAACAGACCAAGAAGATTCAGACACGCCTCTGACCTCCAGCACCTCGTGATCCAGCCCAGAAGAGAGGCCTTTCAAGGAGTAGCTCCGGGTAGAGGGGGCAGCATTAGCTCGGGGACAGTGCACAGTGAGGTCACCCATCTGCCACAGAGGGGAAGACTTGAGACACTGATGGAAATAGGTCCTGAAAGGAAGATCTAGAAACTGGACTTAACCTAGAAGCAACATTGATGGCATATCCAGAGTCCTTAGTACACCTTAAATAGTGTTTTCAAGACCTGTATATACATCAGAAACTGGGGTTTAAGACCAAGGACATCACCGTTCCTCAGCCATCAAAAATACCAGTGGAATTCCCTGGCCGTTTGACGGCCCTTGGAGACCCTTCACCATCTGGTATCTGGGGCGCAAGGTGACAGACACAGCAGCTATCAGAACTGGGACATGTTCCATTTGGCATATGTAACAGCCCCTCATAGAAGAAACCAGGACACCATAGTTGTCTGGATCCTGACTCCAACTCCTGGTGATCCCCACATCATGGAGTTCACTTGTGAGATTCAAGGAGAGGGCCTGGTTCAGTTCTCCCTTTTCAGAGCCTTGGGCTTGCATCCAGTGTTCACTGTTCTCTTCACCAGAGATCCCTGGAACAGGTCCCGGAGAGCCCTCATATGGAATGAGAAACCACGGTTAGACTATAATTCCACGTGGCTCCCTGTATGAAATTCCACAAAGTGCAGTTTTTCTTGATAATGCATAAAATGGGGAGACCACAGCAAGGATTTACAAACTTCCGGCAGCTTCACTTGGGGCGTGGGTGGGGCTGCATTCCTCGAGAAGCTTGGGGGTTCCTCTGTCAGCCCCAGAAACTGTCCAGCAAATCTGAAGAGCACTGGTGCAGCAGGCTCCCAGGGCTGAGACCCTGGTTCCAGGGTCTTCACATGTCTGTTACAGTAAGTCTAGTAAGAGTCAAGACTTATCCTCAGCTAACGAGGCTGCATTGAAACCCATATATTCCCCTAGACTGCAAAGGCTCAAGAAGCCCCTTCCCAGCCTTACCTCTGCAAGTTCAGGAGCAACAAAAGCTTCTCTAACAAGAAGCAATTCTGCTGACCCCTGAAATTCTATCACTACGATTCATCATTTTGAAAAGAGCACATACCAGGTTTTTTTTTAAGATTTATTTATTTATTATGTATACAGCATTCCATCCATGTACACCTGCACACCAGAAGGGGCACCAGATCTCATTGCAGATGGCTGTGAACCACCATGTGGTTGCTGGGAATTGAACTCAGGACCTCTGGAAGAGCAGTCAGTGCTCTTAACTGCTGAGCCATCTCGCCAGCCCTAGTTTTTTTTGTTTTTTTTTTTAGAAGACATTTACCCCCCCCACACACACACACACGTAGGTGAGCAAGGCCCTCTGTCCCCACAAGAAGCAGAGGAGTGATTACACCCCGGGCACTTATGGTAGTAGGCCCAATGCTCTCATTACCACTGCCTTCCACCCCCTACCCTCCCCACCCCCCCCACTCCCCACCCCGCTCCTCACCCTCACACCCTCTGGCTGCCTGAAAATACACAGCACTCCAAGACAGGCTCCACTTGGCTCTTGTGGACCTGGCTGGCCTTCACTTCAGACCTTGAAATTCTCAGCCCTTCATTGGACATGCACAGGTCACCTCTGTGCTGTTAGGAACCCCTGGGGAGGCAGAAAGAGGCCAGCTTTTCCCAGAGCAGTCAGGGAAGGCCTCTCGGCCAGCCAGCAGCCTGCACAGTTTCTCTGCTTAGTTCTCCTTCATGCCCTCCTCAAGCCATTTCAAATAGCGAGCATCTCCTTGGTCCATGGCAATACTGAAGACCTCTGGGATTTCAAAAGGATGAGCCAACCTTTGGAAAGAAAGCAGAACTCTAATGAGTGATGATGACAGGATTAACCTACGTGATAAAACCCAGCCCGCGGGCTCTCTGGAGGCCCCAGCAAGCAGCTGCAGCTCACTGCTAATGCCCTGCATGGTCCAGCCCACCTGAGCCTGTTTCACATTCAGCAGGTGCTGGGTTGGATCAGTACCTTTAGAGCAGTGGTTCTCAACCTTCCTAATGCTGCAGCCCTCTAACACAGTTCTGTTGTAGATATTAGTTTAAGATGTGCTACATTTGTTTATGCCGTGGAACATGTATTTAATGATTCAAACACGTGTTGCATTCTTTTATGTTGCATTTGTTTAGCTCTGTGAAGCTGTGTTACTTTGCCTATCTAAAGCACCTGATGGTCTAATAAAGAGCTGAACGGCCAATGGTGAGGCAGGAACAAGGATAGGTGGGGCTGGCTGACAGGCAGAGAGAATAGAGGAAGGAGCTAGACCAAGGAGAGGAGAACATAAAGGGGCCAGCCACTCAGCCATACAACCAGCAATGGAGTAAGAAAGAAAAGTTATACAGAAATAGAGAAAGGTAAAACCACAGAGGCAAAGGGTAGACAGGGTAACTTAAGAAAAGCTGATTAGAGCTGGGCAGTGGTGGCGCACACCATTAGTCTCAGCACTCGGGAGACAGAAGCAGCCAGGTCTCCGTGAGTTCGAGGCCAGCCTGGTCTACAACATGAGTTCCAAGACAGGCTCCAAAGCTACACAGAGAAATCTTGTCTTAAAAAACAAAAAAAAAAAAAAGAAAGAAAGAAAAGACAAGTTGGCTAGAAACAAGCCAAGCTAAGGCTTTCCTTAAGACTCCATGGTGATTTATTTGAGAACTGGGTGGCAGGCCCCCAGCGACAGCCAAAGAGTAAAGGGAAAAAAACCACACCGTTCCTCACGCTGTGGTGACCCTCAACCATAAAATTATTTCGTTGCTACTTCATGACTGTCATTTTGCTACTGCTGTGAATTTCAACCCACAGGTTGAAGTCTGCTGCTTTAGAATCTTAGAGATATGGGTCCAAAGTCTGTGTCTGCCCTTACTAGTTCTGTGTGTTGTGGGAACTCATTCCACCAATATCTTTGGGGTACCAGCCTTAAGGTGTGGCTTCTTGTCTGTGGACATGACCACTTATTAGGAGAGAAAGGCCCTGCTCTCTATTTGGTGCTGAAGGCCAGGTCAGGAGGCATGAAGTGGACGCATGTGATTGATTCCCAGCTTCCTTGAGCTAAACGGAGGGACTCTGCAACTCATTATACCTTCTACTGTATCTGTGAGTCTGTTCCCCCATTGCATCCCTTAATAAATTGATATATATATTCGTTGTGGATTACATTACAAGTGGTGCCCAAATGTGAACTGAACCCAGTGGCTGGAGCTAGTCTGCGCGGCTCCCATCCCAGCCTCCCCAGCTGCTGGCACACTTCCCATATCCGCTGAGCCACAAGCGTTCCCAGCTGGGATCCCTGTCTGCCCTGTGTCTGTGACTATGGACAAGTCATTTAATTTCTCTGAATGTCTCTACAGAAAGGGATAAAAAAAAAACCCACCTTTTTGGCTGGATTGCTGAGAACTAGCTGGGACAGGGTGTGCAAAGCACTTAGCTAGTGACCAGCATTGCACACACTCATGTTCAGTACTCTTTTCACCTCCATCGGCACACATTGCTGTGTCTTCCTGCCCCTCCCCAAAGCCTGTATATTCCATCCTACCTAGAAAACCTTCACTGTTCCTGCTGATCAACCAAACTCCCCTTTCCTGAGCCTCAAGGCCAAATAATCCCTGACCTTCCCCCACAGGACCCTTACTGAAAGCCTGGCTCAGCCGCCTGCCTCTTTGCTCAGTTTACCTGGCCCAATGCCAGTTATCTTCACATCAGTCTCTCATGTGTTAGATGAACGAAATAATTCTTTGCTTACTTTCTGATCAAAGTAGAGTCATTGGGAAGTTCTCATGAGCTAACATGGTTAACTAATCATAGTGTTTTATAAGCAGAATTGATCATCAGTTTGATAAGGTTCTTTCATGGACACCAAGGTCAGAATCTTCTTTTATAAAGAGACATATAGAATTCAAAGAATCAGATACCTTAGCAGTAAGATGAACTGTTGAAACACTTCATAGGTATACTGCATATAGTCTAATATGTATAGCAACCTGGTAGTTTGATACCCATTTTATAGATAGACAAATGAGGCAAAAAATATACATATACTAATACAAGCATTATGGTGCAACTATCAAGTAGGAAGCCAGACTCCAACAAAAGAAGTAGAACTCTGGAGTTCTCTCCTGACCCAGAAGATGTCCCCTCACAGCTTACAGTTCGGTTCAGCCAAGCTACCTTATTCCCTTACCTCTGCTGACGTGGGAACAAAAGGGTCCTCTCTGAAGTTAGAATTGAGACTCAGCTTACAGCTCTATGGCCACAAAATCCTAGTTTCCCTAAGATCTGAGGAAATGATTTTTACCATGCAGAGCAAGGACGTGTAGCCCAAGCCGCACATCACTCCACCTGGGATGCTCCTTAAGAACCACACACTTGACCTACAATCCAGCCTGCCTGCAAGATGTGTTGGAGTAAAGGTTGCTCAGAACTTGTGGGACTGGCAACCCATGACTAGTCCAACTTGAGGACCATGCTACAAGAGGGAGCCCACACCAGACACTGCCCGGATGGCAAGGAACCGGAGGCAGGACATCCCAGAGACCCAGGATAGAACCAAGCATGACTTCCCCCCCCACACACACACACAAATAAAGGTCAAATAAGGTCAATGAAATGACTCCTAATGATATTCTCTTATACTCACAGGCCGGGACCTAGCCCAGTCATCAGAGTCTTCATGCAGCATGCAGCAGCTGATGGGAACAGATGCACACCCACAGCCAAACACAAGGCAGAGCTCAGGGAACCCCACAGAAGAGGGGGAGGAAGGATTGTAGGAGCCAGAGGGATCGAGGACACCACAAGAAATCCCACAGAATCAACTAATCAGGGTTCATAGGGGCTTAAAGAGACTGAAGCAACAAACACGGACCCTGTATGGGTCTGTGCTAGGTCCTCTGCATATGTGTTGTGTTTGTATAGCTTGGTGTTCTTGTGGGACTCCTAACAGCAGGAAAGTGGGTGTCTCTGATTCTTTTGCCTTCGTTTGGGACCCTTCTTCCTCCTCCTGGGTTGTCTTGTCCAACCTTGATATGAGGGTTTGTGCCCAGTCTTCTTGTAACTTGTTATATCATGTTTGGTTGATATCCCTGGGAGGCCTGCTCTTTTTTTTTTTTTTTTGAAGGGAAACAGAGAAGGAAGAGGAGATCTGGGGGAGAGGAGGGATAGGAAGAGGGACTGGGAGGAGTGGAAGGAGGGGAAATGAGGTTGGGATGTAATATATGAGAGAATAAAATAATGATGATGATGATGATGATCTGATCCTCTCACAGACAAACCAAGTTGAAATCCATGAGGTAGTGCTTATGTTGGACATTTGAAAACTATCTCCAAGTGGCCAGCACTGAGGCAACAGGTTAGAACAATGCTTCAAGTGGTAATGTGGACAAGAATCACTAGGTATGATTCTTGGAATGCAGTTCCGTTCAGTAGGTCTGGAGTGACATAGGAGCCCATCTCCAATACTAAAGGTAGAAGGGGACCACGTCCTTGTTGCCAATGAGAGAATTGTTTGCAAGAAAAAAAAATCTAAATTTTGAAATCTTGAATTTGTCATTGTAAACTTAAAACTGTCCCTAGCAGCTATCTTATTAAGCCACAATTTGCAAAATGTGAATGACACCATTTTCTCACTAACTTCTTGGTTTTGAAAAGGATGAGTACTCTTCATAGAAACATGATATTTGTGTGCCGGGCGGTGGTGGTGCACGTCTTTAATCCCAGCACTCAGGAGGCAGAGGCAGGCGGATCTCTGTGAGTTTGAGACCAGCCTGGCCTACAAGAGCTAGTTCCAGGACAGGCTCCAAAGCTGCAGAGAAATCCTGTCTCAAAAAAAAAAAAAAAAAAAAACCAAAAAAACCATGGTATTTGTGTTATTACTATATAATGGTTGTATTGTTAAGTAAGCTAAAAACAGTTTTCAAAATCCTTGGCACTTATGACTGAAAACATTCACTTTCATGGACTTCATCAAAGTTTTGGAGACCTCAGTGGTAAAGAGACCTCACTTTGTGAGTCACTGCTGTCAACCACTGAGACTCAAAGTGAGCTTTGCGACTGCATTACTGGGAACAAGCTAGAAAGTGACCCATGGTGCTCTCGTGAGTCTGAATCAGCTTTCTAAAGCATGAAAAGGCCCTGAGAACAATATTTTGAAGCCACCAGTGTAAACTGTCCCGTTCTATTCTCCATCGTCCAGATGGAGAACCTGAGACAAAGAGGACACGGAGTCTCTAGGAGATGATTGCTAAACCCATCTCTCCCTCTTCCCACATTCATTCACTCAGTGCCCAGAACATCCAGGCCTAGTCCTGTGGTTCGTGAGTGAGAAGCCTTACCTCACATAGGCCAACAGCCTGGAGACCTTGGAAGTCTTTGTCTTTATTAGCTGTGACAGGAAGAAAATTAATCAGCAACTTAGGACCTGAAGGCCAGCTCAACCCTCCATTCCTCCCAGATCACTAGCCCAGGTCACTCGCTTGCTAATGGACTGCAGGCATCTCAGGTGGGGCAATAATCACGATCGGTTGATTGTTGTGCATGTAAGACTTCATCACTGAGCTACACCCCAGGCTGATCACTAATTAGACTCTGGAAATGGTCCTGATGTCACTATTGTCCTATTAAGACTTCCTCTGCCCCATCCTCACTTACCAACAAGATCTCAGTGGATTCTTCTATTTCTCCCTTCCAAAAGTACCTAGAGAAGAGAAGAAAATTACATTGTAACAGTCCCAAGAGGAACCTGGCCAATTGTCAAACCTGCCCAAGTGGGTAAATTACTGAAGAGAAGTCGCTGCCATCTTCCTCAAGCCCATTGTGCCGGCACAAGCTAGAGAGGAGGGAGCCTCGACTGAGAAAATGCCTCCACAAGACTGGGCTGCAAGCAGGCCTGTAGAGAATTTTCTTAATTAGTGACTGATACGAGAGGTCCCAGCCCATTGCCGGTAGTGCTATTCCTGGGCTGGTGGTCCTGGTTCCATAAGAAAGCAGGCTGAGCAAGCCATGAGGAGCAAGTCAGTAAGCAGCACCCTCTATGGCCTCTGCATCAACTCCTGCTCCAGGTGCCTACCCTGCTTGAGTTTCTGTCCTGGCTTCCTTTGACAGTGGTGTGGAAGTATAAACCAAATAAACCCTTTCTTCTTCAACTTGCTTTTTGGTCCTAGTGTCTCATCGCAGCAATAGGAACCCTAACTAAGAACCCACAAAAGAAGTCTAGAGTTGGCCAAGGCCCCACAGGTCAATCTGTCCAATCATTCTAACAAATACATCCAGCACCTATCAGTGCATTCCTGAAGGTTATCTATTGAAGATAGTTTCCTAACTCAGATTTCATGAGGTCTCCTTCCTTCCTTTTTTCTTCCCTTTATTCTTCCCACCATCAACCCTCGCCCTCCATCTTTTCTTGCCTCTTCCTTTTTTGTTATGTTGGAGAGCAAACCCCAGGCCTTGTGCATGTTAGGCAAGCAAGCACTCTGCACTGAGCTACATGCAGCCTCTAGAGAACATTTTAAAGATTCAGAAACTTAGGCCTCAGCCTCAGAGAGGCTAATTCACCAGACCTAGGCTGAGACTCGGAGATCAAGTTAAGCCAAGCTAAGCAGCCATGCTCAGCAATGTGAGCAGTTGAGCAAACAGTGTGACTTTTCTCTCCTTTCTCTATACACAACATATTTTTGCCTTCTTTGGGAGATATAAATTGATATCAAACAAAACCTCTGAATGCAAGTCAACTGTGCAGTGTTGATTAAACGCCTTTGAAACATTCTCTGATGGCTCACCATTTGTTCCGTGCTCTCTCTGTCATCTAGGACCTGATCTTAACACTCCCAACCCCTCCCCGGCCTTGGCAAAACTCACAGTGATGATGTCTTAGGCAAGATGTTCACAGAAGCAGCCAACTTCTTATCCAATATGGCCCTAGAGCAAGGAGAGGGGGTGATCACTGGAGCAAGTCCAAGGTTTTAAAAGAAGGGATGGGAATTACTGTGAATATTTGAGTCTAAGTAAAGAATCATTTAGGGTGTCCCTCCCCTGCTACACTTTACATATGCCCTGAGAATTCTTATGTTGGAAACTTAATTCTTAATGAGACTATAGGTGAAGACCTTGGCAAGTAATTAATGAAGTAAAAATGTAGGAATTGGAGCTGCCAGTCCTCACTTAGGCAATGCTAGGAGAGCTACCGGGACTAAACTAGTACCAAGACCCAAAGCTGTAGCGCTACCAGCACAGTGTGGTTAAGTTGAGCCCAGCAAAGCTGTAGAGGCTGGACTGCCTAAGACCTAGCTCCTTCCCACCACACTGTGATTCCAGGAATTAATCCTGAGCCTTCAGAGTTAAAGTGCTATAGAATTTTACACTCACATGGTGTCCTGGCTACTTTTATGCCAACTTGACACAAGCTATGTCAAAACCTGAGAAAAACGCTCAGTTGAGAAAAATGCATCCATAAGATGGGCTGTAGGCAAACTGTGGTGCACTTTCTGAATTAACAATTGATAGGGGAAGGCCCAGCCCATTGTGGATGGTACCACCTCTGGGCTAGTGGTCCTGGATTCTATGAGAAAGCAAGTTGAGCAAGCCACAATGAGCAAATCAGTAAGCAGCACCCTCCATGCCTCTGCATCAGCTCCTGCCTCCAGGTCCTGGCCTGCTTGAGTTCTTGTCCTGACTTCCTTCCATGATGAACAGTGATGTGGGAGCATAAGCCAAATAAATCCTTTCCTCCCAACTTGCTTTTTAGCCATGATGTTTTCTCACAGCAGTGATAACCCCAAGACACCAGGACCAGCTATTCCTTACTACTTGCTTATTTATCCATTTGGAAATGCCTGCTTCACCATTGTCCTTTAGAAGCAGGCAACTTGTTTGACTTCACAAGCTAGTGAAGTCAGTTTGCTTTCGGTGTGCTGAGTCTCACCGGATTCAGATTCAGATGAGACGCTGGACTCTGGACGCTGGAAATGGTGCTATAGCTGGGTCAGCTTTAGGGCTATGGGGATGGAAGGGCAGTGTTTTACACGTAATGTCAGGAATGCTGGGGAGGGCAGAGGCAGAATGCTAGGGTTTGAGTGTGTCCCCGGAATTCCTGTGCTGAGAACTAACCCCACAAATCATGTTGATGAGTTTGGAGAGAGAGCTTTTACAGGGTGATTAGTGAGGTTAGGAGGGTGGGGCCCCAGGGTGGCATTAGTGACTTCAAAAGGAAAGGAAGAGAGGGGGATCAGCATACTTGCCCTCCACTGCCATGTGATACCCTTGTTTGTTTGTTTGTTTGTTTTTATTTTAAAGGTTACGCAGGACAAACGCCTTATCGGAACCCTACTCCCGGGTCGGGTCATAGATCTCTTCCCCTGTTCCAAGGAGGTGCTGCTCTCCCTGCTCCCTCCGAACCCCCTTCTTTCTTACTTATCATGAGACCTCGGGAATTGAGCTAAGGGGTGAGAAAAGGAGTTAGACTAGCAATTGGGGGTGAGGGGTAAATTGTCCCCCATGGAGGCCTTCACAGTTCCTTTAAGACCTCCAACAAGTCACCTATCTCTATGGGTCTCAAACCTCTTCTGCCCCATCAATGACTTAACATTCCCTAGCACAGCAAGAGGATCAGCCCTGAAGTCATTCCGAGCAGGGTCATCCAATGGGTTCCTCATCCCACCCAAGCAGTAAGTATGGAGTTCATCTTTGGACAAAAAGGGTTGCCAAAAGCAAGAGAAGGGCTACAGCGTGGCCCCTAGGAGCACCCTGGTAGCTTCCCGCTCACACAGGGGCATCACCTAGCCCTGCACCATACCTGGCAACGTCTTTGGCAATTTGCTCATTGGGACAGTTGACAAAAACAATGGAGTAAGTGCCAGAGACATGGTTCCTGGTGAGGGAGGAGTGGAACCAGAGGGTAAAGGTCCTGAGCATAGGATACGTCAGGATGACCGTCAGGATCTGTATGGTACAAAAGAAAAGTACAGGTCAGTGACTCCTGGCTCCACCAGACTGGAATCATTCACAAAATAATTCCTGAGGTCTGTATTTTGTTTTACTACTTAGAGTGTGCATGCCCAGAGTCCTGGGAAACTAGCTCAGTTAAATGAGATTGCCATATGCCACCCTGAATTTGGTGGTCCATGCTTGTAATTTGAACACTGAAGATGCAGACACTGGCAGATCCCTGGGGCTAATGAAATGACCAGTATATTCCTGGCACCTACTCAGCAAGTTCTAGACCAATGGCAAACCCTATCCAGCCCCCCAACAAAAAATAAATAAATAAACCAAGGTTAAGAGCACTGAATGCTGGTTCAGGGGAAAAATTGGAAATATGGAAAATTATGCCCTGGCAATGCTGAAGCATGCATGGGCAGCCCATATATGGCAGTTCTGCTGAACTTGTCCATATTGGATTCCATGGTCTAAGTTGATGAGGACAACTGACCAGGTCTTTTCCTCAAGAGGGCACCAGATCTCATTACAGATGGTTGTGAGCCACCATGTGGTTGCTGAAAATTGAACTCAGGACCTTTGGAAGAGCAGGCAGCTGCTCTTAACTGCTGAGTCATCTCTCCAGAGGACTTGAATTCAATTCCCAACACCCACATGGTGGCTCACAACCCAAGTTCCAGGGCATCTGATATCCTCTTCTGGCTTCCAGGGGACAGGCACATACATGGTGCAAGCAAAACACCCATACACACTGAATAAATAAATAACAAGATGAATGGCTCCTGAAAAATGATACACCAACGTTGACCTCTGGCACCCATACACACAAGTTTACCCACACATACACAAAGTATGCATGCCTAGATGTTTTCCTCTGCATTTTGTAGCTAAGGAAAAAAATGGAGGACCACAAATCAATAAGGCAAAAAACTTTCTCAAACCATAGCTTTAAATGTTGAAGCAGGAATTTGGACTCAAGTCTGGATGATTTCAAATCCATTTCTAGTGCACGAAACTGTTACTGCAGGTACTTGTGGCTGCCACTCACTGAAGCGTTAGCATCTGTGAAGATTATTTTTAATGGTAAGCACTCTCTCTCCTAATCCTTTAGTGAATAGTTTCACTTGCATTCATCTAACTGTTCCAGGTGTGGTGCATGCTTGAGTACGAACATACCAGTTTTAAAATCATGCAACACACGCTACTGGGACTAATCATTAGAATGACCAAGATGTAGATTCTCCATGGGAGCAGAGCACAAGCAGGCTTTGCTGAGAAGATGCTCTCTCTGTTGGTTACTTTTCTCATCACGACGAGAAGCAACTTGGCTTACATGTGGTCTGTGTGGCTGGGGAAGCAGGGCAAGAGGCAGAGTTGTGGCCTGAGGTAGTTATCTTGCCAAGAAATAGAGACCAGGCAGAGGCTGGCTGGGCGCTAAATCACAAGGCCCATTCCTAGCAGCCAACTTCCTCCGGTAAACAGCCTCTACCTGAAAGTTTCACCGTGTCCGAAGTCACACCATCAGCTAGGAAACATGTTCAAACGCATGAGCCCACCAGGGACATTTCATAATTAGCCCAGAACATGCTATACCTGCCCCCATTGGTTCATGGTGACCTCACAATGCAAATATTCATTATATTCAGTTTATCTTGAAAAGTCCTCAGAGCCTTACAGTTTTACAGAAGTTCAAAGTCGGGAGACTCAAGGCAGTCTCCTGTCTGGGTGCCCCTATAATTCAAAATGCGTGCAGTACCCTACTGCGAGCATTCTCGTTCCCAAAGGGAAGAATGTGGCTCAGTGTAGACACAGGCCCAGCGGGGCAGACACGGACCCAGCGGGGCAGACACGGACCCTGCAGAGAACAGTCCTGTACTGCAGTGGGCGTGGTTAGTACCGCCCCTCCAGCTCTGTCTTGGGTCAGCTCCACCAGTGCCTACAGCTTTCCTCAGTAAATGGGCCATATTTCTGGCGTCCCCAATGTCCTGTGGTCGCCACTGTGACCAAGGCATCACTTTCACAGCTGCATAGCCAGCCCACTTAGGAGCCCACCCTTGGAGGCTGACCCTGATAATGTGTTTCTTGGCCTCGCAGCTTTGTGGAAGCCTCATGACCCTGTAACTCTTGCCCTTTACATGCCTGTAATACCAGTATCCAAGTTCCATTGCCAGCTCAGATGCAGCCTGTCCCACTTAGACCACAGATGCAGTGTATTCTGTGTGCCTTTAAGGTTAAACCTAGAAAACCGCTACCCTGGGCAGCCTGTTCCAGCCGGGCACTCTCTTTTCAAATAAATTTGCAATGAAGTTTTCCACAGGCAGGGTTTTGCCCTTAAGGCACCTTTCCTAATGCCCCAGCAACTAAGGATGAGGGGGAGGGTTCTCCTAAGGACCAATAGTTTAACAAGTTCAGCTGCTTTCCCCTTGCTGGCTCCACCCTGAACTTCAGGTTAAAAGAGATTCTTTGCTTATCCCAGTAGAATCCTTGTTCCACTCTGAAACCACAGAAGCACAGTCCTTGCCACCCACATTTATAGTCATTCCGGTCCTCTCAACTGCCATCACAACGGTCCACAGGCTCTATTTACAGCAGTCCAGGGGTTCTCTAAGCCCACAACTCCAGACCATTTCAGATTCCTCCCACAAATCACTTCCAGAGACGCAGCACACAATAGAGTCAAGTTCATCACGCCAGCGGCCTGCTTCTCACACCAATTTCCCATGCTAGTCTCTCTTGACATTGTTCCCACCGGGTACCTGACAAGAAGCAAATTAACAGAGGCAAAATTCATTTGGACTTAGTTTAAGGGAATTCAGTCAGGCGAGGGAGATGCTCACTGGCTAATGTGCTGATTGTACAAGCATGAAGACTTGAGCACCCAGGCAAAACTCTGGGCACGACAGCACACGCTTGTAATCTCAGTGCTAGCAGGCAGACAGGAGACTCACAGGGGCCCACTGGACACAGTCTAGCCAGGCAATGAGGTCCAGGTTCAGTGAGAGACCCTAGCTCAAATAGAGAGCAACAGTAGAAGGCACTCAACACTGACTTTCACAGATGTGTGTGCGGTTGCACAAACACATGCAGGGACACACACACACAATGATAGCCTATCATGGTGAAGGCAATGTGTGGAAGCTGCTTGTTCACATTTTGCCATACCAGGAAGCAGAGACTGGAGAGGCCAAATCGTAAGCATCAAGGCCCACCTTCAATGACCTACTTTCTCCAGAGAGTCTATGTCCCTTCAAACCATACCACAAGCTGAGGACCAAGTATTCAACTTTTACATAAGCCTGTGTGCAAACATTTAAGCCAAAACACCATTTGAATAAGATCTGAAATAGTAAGTCGGATTATTGATGGGGGCACTAAGGCACTGAACCACCTCAAAGGGTAGGGAGTGCCCTGTTTCCATGGGTAGGGAGAAGATCAGGGGGCAATGAACTACGAAGGGAAGGAATTACGAAGAAAGGGGTCAAACCGGGGTGTGTGCATCTGGAGTCAGGTGCAGGTGCGGTGGAGGTTTGGAGTAGGAGGGTGACAGTGTGGTCATCAGAGCAGAAGAACGAGCCGGTGAGGAGTGGAGACTGGCCAGAAAGCAGTCCGTTTAGGAAGTCACTCACTGGCTCAGATCCTGAGCAACTTGTCAGCAACTATGGGAGAAAACAGCTGAGTTATCATTTTCTTATTATTTTCATGACAAGACGCTTGAGAGGAAAAGAGCTGAAGTACCTTCCATTCCAGCATCATTATAGAATCACTCAAAGGACAGAGGCTGCCTAGGAGTCAGGCTGTGACCCAGCTAGACTGAGCAAGGCTGCCCCTCCCGTCTCCCAGCCCGGACTCGTGCTTTCTTCTAGAGCGCTCTGTCCTCCTTCCATGTTATATTATCACATGGGTTCTGACTTTAGCACTTGACAGGCCCCGAATGTTTTGTTGTCATTTTACTTCCTTAAAAACATTTTCCATATGTACGGGTTGTTATGGGATATTAGTTTAAGATGTGTTACATTTGTTTACGCTGTGGAACATCTATTTAACTATACAAAGATGTGTTGCATTCTTTTATGCTGTTTAACCTTGTGAAACTGTGAGTCTTTGCCTGTCTAAAATAAAGAGCTGAATGGCTAATAGAGAGGCAGGAGAAAAGATAGGTGGGGCTGGTGGGCAGAGAGAATAAAGAAGAGGAGAAATCTAGGCTGGGGGTGGGGAGAGAGCAAGCAAGAAGAAAGAAAAAGCGAAGGAGAGGAGGACGCCAGCGGCCAGACATCCAGTCACACAGCTAGCCATGGAGAAAGAAAGAAAGGAAGGAAGAAAGAAAGAAAGGAAGAAAGAAAGAGAGAGAAAGAAAGAAAGAGATAAGAATAAAGAAAGATAAAAAGCCCAAAGGCAAAACATAGTTAAAGAGAAATGAGATAATTTAAGCTAGAGAAGCTGGCTAGAAACAAGCCAAGCTAAAGTCAGTCATTCATAAGTAAGAATAAATTTCTATTTATTTGGGAGTAGGATGGTGGGCCCCAAAGAGTAAAAAAGCCAGCTACAATGGGTGTTTTGCCTGCATGCATGTCCGGGTACCATGTGCATGTCTGGTGCCTACAAAGGTCAGAAGATCCCCCTGGAACTGGAGTTACAGATGGTTGTGAATTATCATGTGGGCACTGGGAACCAAACCCAGGTCCTCTGCAAAGGCAACCAGTGCTCTTAACTACTGAACTGTCCCTTCAGCCCCCTAGGCAATGTTTTTAATGCCCAGAGTTAGATTTTGATGTTCTGGTTGAATTCTTCTTGCCTCCTACAGCTTCCACTAGTACCTTCACTTCAACACAGCATCCTACCCCTTGGAGCTGACCCCATACCCAGGAAGCAAAAATGAACCAGCCTTTCCAAGGAGCTATCACCGTGCTTCTTTAATGAAAACTCGTTTGGTTTACAGGCCAAAAATAAAAGCACTAGAGGGAGGGATTTGGATCTTGTCAATACTGCTAACAGCTTATGGCTTCTGACAAGGTACAAGGTACTTCCTCCACTTCTGTCAGCCTTACTAAGGAGCTGGAGATGGGAGCCCCCCACCCCGTGCTGCCTAACTTGGAGGTGCCAGAAGTGGAGATGGGGACCCCCCCCTGCTGCCTGACTCCGAGGTGCCAGAGGTAGAGCTGGAAACCCCCGCCCCGCTGCCTGACTCAGAAGTGCTCCAGTTCTCATGAGGAGAGACGCACAACCTGGGATCCCTAATGCAATAAGGGAAGGGCTGTGCTTTATGGCCATAGCCCCAGTTCATCTCTCTTCACACATGGCTCTGAAAAAATACTTGCAGGCTAGTAAAATGAACTATCGGTATGCAAGTCAGATGGTGGTGTCAAGATTAGCTAACTTGGTGAAGGAAGCAGGGCTTGGGAACCACCCACTGTAAGTATTACTGGCCTTGCTACAGTACATGGATCCCTCAATCTGACCATACAATTGTTGAAAGAGTGAACCCAAGACACTAGAATTCTCCTTCTGCCCAGGATGCTCATGCTAGAAGAAAAAGGCTGTACTTGACGCCTCCCAGAAACAGATGTCACGTACTGTTGACAGCTTGTTGGAGAGCAGACCCTAGACAATGACGGGTCAGTAGTGAGTGAACCACCTGACCTGGACAGCCTACGCGTGCAGATCCTATCACAGTGAGAACGGACTTAGGGGATCATGGGTCTTCATCCTTTTCCCAATGTAGCTCAATCTTTTCACTATTTGGCTGTTTTAATTGACATCTCAATGGCAGCTAGGGCAGAGATTGTGACCCCCGAGTTCCCTAACGTGAGGCCTGAGCACAACTGTAAGCAAAAGAAGCACTTATCAAGGGGAGGTTGACCCACAAAAGAGGAATCAAGATGCTAATGTCACTATAAAGGAAGGAGGCAGCCTGCCTGCTCCTCTGCTGAAATAGCTAAGCTCTGGGGCATTTCAGCTGGCAGGCATGGCAGGGACATGTGCTGAATACAAACCCACACTAACTGCCCTGGGAGCATGAGGTGAGCGCATAGCCAAAATACTAAGAGGCAAGAGACCATCCCATGTAACCTAAGGCAGCCCTCAGCTCAAAGTAAATAGAGGCAGGGGCCCCAAACTCAAGTCAGGGTGATTTCTGTCTTCCAGGGGACTTAGCAATGTCTGAAGACAATTCTGACTCTGACTGACTCTAGCAGGTAGGGATCAGAACTGCCGTCACACTGAAGTACACTGCAGTTGCTATCACCTATCCCATTGGACAAGAACCTTAGCACTCTAGATAGTGAAAATTATTCATGGACACTAACAAAGTACCATAAGCACAAAAGGTCAGTGTGGACCCAATAATGGATGGCAGTTTAGAAAATAAATGAACACAAAATTGATGGGTGGAAAGGATCAGATTCCCTGACAGAAACATTTACTATAATTGAAGGCAGTTATACTATCAAAGTCAACATTCAATTTAACAGGAAAAGCCCTGACTATAATTTGTGTGTTGTGTGTGCACATTTGCATATATGTGCAGATGCACTGTGCTTGTGAAGCCAGAGGTCTGAGTAGGGCATCTTCTACCTTTTAAAAAAATTATTCTTTTTGGGCGGTGGTGGTACACACCTTTAATTCCAGCACTCAGGAGGCAGAGGCAGATGGGTCTCTGTGAGTTCAAGACCAGCCTGGTCTACAGAGCAAGTTCTAGGACAGGCTCCAAAGCTACAGAGAAACCCTGTCTCAAAAAAAAATAATTCTTTTGAAACTAAAATATAATTATGTCATTCCCCTTTCCTTTCCTCCCTCCAATCCCTCCCATTTCCCCTCCTTTTCTTTGTTATTATTACACATATATATAAACACATAAATATATAAATACAACCTGTTCAATCTATCTAGTGTTACACATGGATGGATAGATAGATAGATAGATAGATAGATAGATAGACAGACAGACAGATAAATAGATAATTTCAGGACTGACCACTTGGTAATGGATAGCCAATTAGGGGCTCATCCCTAGGGAAGACTAGTTTTCTTGCTCTCAGAATTCCTCAGTTGCCGGTAGTTCTTTGTCCAGGGCCTAGTTTGGTTTTGAGACAGGGTCTCTCACTGAACCTAAAGCTCATTGATTCAGCTAGGCTGGCTGGTCAAACTGCTCCAGGGGCCTACCTGTCCCCAGCATCCCTAATGCTGAGGTCCCAGATGTGTGCTGCTGTGCCTGGCTCTTCTTTACATAGGTGCAGGGGATCCGAACGAGGTTCATGGCAAGCGTCCTACTGACTAAGGCACCTCCCCAAACTTGTTTTAAAGAAATGTCTCTACATGATAAAGTTTGAATACTTTATATCTTTTGTATCTTTACTATACACCTTTGCTAATTTTACACTTATAGGAAATATTTTATGCATCTGCTCAGTTATTTCCTATTTGATCCAGCCATTCTCTTTTTGTTGAGACAGGGTCTTGCTATGTAGCCTTGGATGGACTGAACTCATTATGGAGACCAGGTAAACCTCCAACTTGCAGGGATCTCTGAGCCTCAGCCTCCTGAGTGGTGGGATAACAGGAGCACGCTACCATGCTAGGCTTCTTCCTCAGTGTCCTGGAGTATCTGCCTGACTTTTAAGAGGCTAGTCGGTTTCGCAAGCTTGCGGTGAGGCAGAGGAAGCCTCACCTAACCCAGTGGTTTAACCTTTTAACCAACCTACTTTAAAGGAATCTGTAAATACCTTGACATCAACACAACATTCAGTTTCTATGTTTCCCTGGCTACAAATTCAGAACTTAAACAAAACAAACAAAAATCCTCAAAGAGATTTACAGCAGCTTTTGCAAATGAAGAAATAATGTCCAGAGAAGGGAGCAATCACTCCAAATGAGTGTACCGGGATGGTGAGAACCCTGGGCTTGAGGCTCTCCTCCAGTCCTGTCCTCCCCACCATTTGTGGTACGGCTGACATTAACTTTCTAGGGCATTTCAGAGATGAGAAAGCAGCCCAAGAAAAGGGCAGCAAAGCACAATGGTCAGTGCGACAGCCAAAGATCCTAGCAAAGGGCTTAGGAGAGAATGTCCCAGACATTCTCATGTGTCCTTCCCTCATATGAGACAGCCCCAATTATCCCCACAGGGCAGACATGAAAGGAGGCTGGTAACCCTGAGACACCAGACAGCTTCCAGGACATTGAGGACTTCCAAGGACCTCAGTTCTCCCACAAGCTGCTCACAGCTCAAAACCACAAGAGCAGTGAAGAGAGAAATACCTTTCCTGCATTTCTTCCCCCTCAGCAGCAGGTAGAGGCTTCAGGGAGGACTGTTATGGGGGCACTCACCAGGAGGCATGTGAGGACAAATAGCCTGAGGGGACCTGGCGGAGGCCACCGCGACTCCTGCTTGTCCATGGTGCCCTTGCTGGGGTTATAGCACTAGGCAGTAACTGCGGACTGCCGCCTTACTAGGGTGCCGCTGGTAGGCGGAACCGAGGGCCCTAAGTGCAGCCTCCTCCACCCCCACATACCTTTTTCCAGGACAATGTCCAGCTCTGCCCCTCCCAGCCATGCTGGCCAGGAGACCGGCCTGGAGGGAAAGCGGGTTTTCTTCCCCACTGGTCTCACTTCTTTGAGCTTACTTTCCAGAGCTTCTCCTACGGCAAAAAGAATGCTACTTTTCTTTCTCTTCAAGTAAAAGATAAAATCATAGATATACAGATAAAGACAAACCTTTCTTAGGAAACAAAACCTTCACAAACCACAGCACACGAAGAAGCAAAACACAGATAAAAACCCTTCTGTCAACTGGCCAAAGCCACCCACAAAGACAAACAAATGAAGGACACACAGAACTGCTTCTCTGTCACAGGTCCTTCTCTTCCTCCCCCTTCCTCCCTCCCTCTCTCCTTACCTGCACCTTAACTCCCCAGTGAACGGATGCCTCCCTTCCCAGGCCAGTTGTCCGTTCCTAGGGCTAAGCCCAGCTCCATCCTATTCACACACATCGGACACACTCAGAAGCACCGCCAGGGAAGGAACAGACTGGAGAAAAGCAGTAAGCCAGCGGCTGAGCGCTGTCCTGCAGGAGTGCAGAGTCTTCAGTTGCTACGCTTTCCAACTTTTTAAAAAATTATTTTGTTCTGTGGTTGGAGGAATAGCTAAGTGCTCAAGAGCATTTATTGCTCTTCCAGAGGGCATGGGTTCAACTCTCAGAACCCACATAGCAGCTCACAACCGCCCATAACTCCAGTTCCAGGGGACCCGACACCCTCTTCCAACCTCCACAGGCACCTCTGACACTTACTTACACACTTAAAAATGAACAAATCTAAAAATATATATTCCTTTTGTTCTTTGGATTTTTTTTAAAAGAACGTTACTGCATTTTGTCCATTTCCTTCTGTGGTGTATCTGCGCAGTTCTGGCACAGGTGCCACGGTGCACCTATGAAAGTCAGAGGACAACGCTGCATGAGTCTGTTCTCTCTTGTCAACCAGGTGGTTTGTCCTAGGAACCAAGCTTGACAGCAAGGGCACTCACCCGCTGAGCTGTGCTTTTCAGTGTGAAATATCCTAATTTGGCATCTCCTGGCCCAGGGAAAGAGCTTAGATATACAGGGACCCAGAATAGATTGGTTAAGGAACTGTTTCATATCTAGATTACTCTGGGGGGGGGTGTTCAACAAAATATACACTTGAACTGGCGAGTTTTGAGCCAGAGAGATGTTCATTAGGTAACGATGCTTGCCACCAAACCTGATGAACTGAGTTCAATCCCAGAACCCAGATGATGGAAAGGGAGCCCCTCTGCCCTCCACACAGTTGTTGTGACACACACTTACACCCACAGACACATACAATAAATAGTCAAACAATAATTTAAAAATAAACTGGTAAATTTTGTTATATTTCAAACAACATAACAAACTCTCAAACAAAAATGAGGGATTATGGAAAACAAACCAAAAATTGTTTCAGACTGTGCAGAAAAACCATACCATTGGCCAAATCTAGTTCACAGCCTCCAGTGGTTTAACAGTAGATACTCTAAACACTATCTACTGTTAAAGCCCTGGTTTCCTAGTGAAAACAATAACTAAAATGAGTTAAATAAATTGTTAGCTGCACATTCAGGCAAATTACCTAACCTGAGATGAGCGGAGTAAAGAAAGGTTCATACTTCCTTCACAGATATGAAGAACCAAAGATTAATACTGAATAATTTACAAAACATATAACCAAGCTACAATTTCAAAAGCAGTTATTCTTTCCAACTACCTGTTTCTACTTGTAACTGAAAAACTTAGTTATCTGTATAAAATACATAGTTAGAAAAAAATAAGACTGAAGGTCCTGAAAAAAACCTTCATAAGCCTACTGAGGTAAATCAGGACTATACTATAGTCCTTCATACCTATTACTGTAACTGGAGGTTTCTCTCTTGCCCACCAATTCCCAAATAACCACTCTGAAACTTAATATTATTTATAAATGTCCAGCCAAAGGCTCAGGCTTATTACTTGCTAGCGCTTACATTTAAATTAACCCATTTCTATTAATCTAAGCATTGCCACCTGGCTGTGGCCTTACCAGTTGCTGGCATGTTGTTCCTTGAGCAGCTGGATGGTGTCTCCCAGACTCCACCCTTCTCCTGTATCTCTGCTTGGATTTCCCATCTGGCTCTATCCTGCCTTGTCATAGGCCAAAGCAGCTTTATTTATCAACCAATGAGAGCAACACAATTCATAGCATACAGAAAGACATCCCACAGCATATTACATTAATGAAAATGGGCATTAATAATGACCACTTAACTCAGTTCATGTCCTGAGATGTTATTGCTCACCACCTGCTCAGTGACTAGACTGGTATGGTGTGTGACTGACTGGAGTGGGTGTAATGGTAGCAGTGCTAGTGATGCTGATAGCCAGATGCCAGGGGAGAGACCACCAGCCTCTGAGCTTCTGCTCTCTTCATAGTCAATTCTCAGGTTAGATTCCAAAGTCTAATTGTGCATGGACGGCTTTGGCAGTATCTTGAGACACAAACTCTCAGTCTTAATGGCACGGCCTGGAATTACAAGCAGCACTTCCAGAGGCCTTTTATTCCTATCAATCCTCCCACTTCTCCTCCTTATGAAATCCTGAGTCTCCACTCTGGGTCCATGTCAGACTTTGCCTCAGACTCAGATCCTGCACCCCTCTCCATTTCCTACTTCATTTGCTTCCGGTCTCTCTGTTTTATAAGTTCTCTTCTATGTCTTTATGGGTTATTTAGAAATCCACTGCAATCTTTTATTACATTTTTTATTTGTGTATGGAGGGGGTGTGTGTCTAAGTGCCAGCACTCCCACACCAGTATGGCATCCATATGACAACTTGTGGAGTCTCTCCTTCCCACCATGAGCAATGGAACTCAGATCTGTAGTTGGCTGTTTTTTTATTCTTTGCTCTTTTACTCTTTGGGGGGCCTGCCACCCAGTTACCAAATAAATATACACAGAGACATATATTTTCTTATGAATGCCCGGCCTTACCTTGGCTTGTGGTAGCCAGCGTTTCCTAACTTAATTATCCCATCTACCTTTTGTTTCTGGGCTTTTTCCTTTTCTTAATTCTGTATATCTTACTTTCATTCTTACTCTGTGGCTGGCTGTGTAGCTGGGTGGCTGGCCCCTGAAGTCTTCCTCCTTATCCTTTTCTTCGGTCTTTTTTCTCCTTCTATTTATTCTCTCTGCCTGCCAACCCCTCCTATTCTTTCTCTTGCCTTGTTATTGTCCGTTCAGCTCTTTATTAGACCATCAGGTGTTTTAGACAGGCACAGTAACACAGCTTCACAGAGCTAAACAAATGCAACATAAAAGAATGCAACACGTGTATCATTAAATAAATCTTCCACAACATAAACAAATGAACATCTTCAGCTAATATTCTACAACACTGATCAGTTTGACAGCAAGTGCCTTTATGGCTCAGCTGCTGAGCCACCTCATAGGCACAGGATCCATATCAATTGCAGCCAGTGAGGGAGGGCTGAGGCCTGGCATACACAGCATTCAATTTCCTTAGAGTTATCTTTAATCTTTGTAAGGACTGGTCTTCTTGTCTATGGATAGACTCTTGGTTTGCTGTTTTCATTTGTTTTTTAGCTCTACATTTTTCTCTGCTCCCCTCCCTGCCTCTCCCCTCCCCCTTCAATCCTCCCCCAAGGTCCCCATGCTCCCAATTTACTCAGGAGATCTTGTCTTTTTCTACTTTCTACTTCCCATGTAGATTAGATCTATGTAAGTCTCTCTTAGTGTCCACATTGTTGTCTAAGTTCTCTGGGATTGTGGTTTGTAGGCTGGCTTTCTTTGCCTTATGTTTAAAAACCACCTATGAGTGAGTACATGTGATAATTGTCTTTCTGTGTCTGGGTTACCTCACTCAAAATAATGCTTTCTAGTTCCATCCATTTTCCTGCAAAATTCAAGCTGTCATTATTTTTTTCTGCTGTGTAGTACTCCATTGTACCACTTTTTTTTTTTTATCCATTCTTCGAACGAGGGGCATTTAGGTTGTTTCCAGGTTCTGGCTGTGACAAACAAAGCTGCTATGAACATAGCTGAGCACATGTCCTTGTGACACGATTGAGCATCTTTTGGATATATACCCAAAAGTGGTATTACTGGGTCTTGAGGAAGGTTGTTTCCTAATTTTCTGAGAAATCGCCACACTGACATCCAAAGGGGTTGTACCAGCTTGCATTCCCACCAGCAATGCAGAAGTGTTCCCTTTTCCCCACAACCTCTCCAGCATAAGTTGTCATCAGTGTTTTTGATCTTGGCCATTCT